>CAUYQV010090215.1:0-14703 GCA_963574575.1 Galagoides demidoff
CGGGCGCCTGTGGTCCCAGCTACTTGGGAGGCGGAGGCAGGAGACTCGCTTGAGCCCAGGAGTTGGAGGTTGCTATGAGCTGTGATGCCATGGCACTCTACCCAGGGGGATAGCTTGAGGCTCCGTCTCAAAAAAAAATTACTTCTGCAAATGGAAATGTGACTCATGCTTCTGTTTTTCATTGAGTACACAGAGGCAATAGTTAATGCAATTTGGTCTGAACACCACACATAATTCCACTGTTAGAAGTATTCTTGCTCAGATTTATTAGAGGCTGGAGGCTCTGCCATAGTTGATTAGTTTTTCATTATTCATCTGTATTAATTAAGCTAAACACAGTCTAGTAAGTCAGCCAATACAGAGACGCTGCTCTGACTATATACTTCCCTTGACCCCAGAGATTCTACTCCTGCCATGGGCACCGAGGAAGTCTACAGGTAGGCTTCAGGTAGCCTATGGATGCACCTGTTGGTCAGTGATGAGTTTTAAGACTAAAGACACACTAGCAAACAAGCCGTGAGCCTCAGTTATATGCTCCAAAGATGGTGTTTATTACTTACCACCTCCACTGGCCAGAGCCACTCTCTTAGTCCATTCAGGCTTCCATAAGTAATCCTTAGACTGGGCACTTCATAAACAACAGAAATTCACTGCTCTTAGTTCTGGTGGCTGAGAAGTCCACAATCAACATGCATGCTGATGTAGTGAGGGTCATTTCTCACAGAGAAATGTGTCCTCACACATTGCAACAAGCTATCTCTCCTTGAGTTTTTTTTTTTTTTAATAAGGACTTGACCTAATCATCCCATAAAGTTCCCACCTCTTGCATTACCCTCCTATTGCATAATTGGGTTTCTAACATGTGGATTTGGGGAATACCCACATTGAGACCATAGCATTCACCAGAGCAGCATTTCACCTACTGCCAAGCGTCCTCTCTGGTCTTTGTTGCACTCTTACGCCTATCATCTCCTCCCCAGAGAGTAGCCAGAATGATCCTTGTAAAGTGTGAGTCCAATCATGCTGCCGTGCTACTCAGAACCATTCAGGGGCTCCAGTCCTACTCTGAAGTCACTCTCAGCCCACAAGGTCCTGAATGACCTTCCCCCTGATGCCTCCCTCTCATCATCTCTTTTGCTTTTCCCACCATTGCTATGCTCCAGCCAGACCTACTCACTGTTTTTGAACACACTGGACTTTTTTTTTTTTCTTTCTGGACTTTGTGGTCACTTTTCCCCCAGATATTTCCATAGCATCATCCCACATGTACCAGGTCTCTGCTCAAATGTGGCCTAATCAGTGCACTCTTCCCTTCTTTTATCTTCCTTATTATATTTTACTTTTTCATAGCATTTATCTCCAGTAGGCATATATTGATTTATTGTTTCAATTACTTTCTGTCTCTCTCTCTTATTGAATGAGCCATGAAGTCAGTGACTTTGCTTTTTCGCTGGTATCCACTGTAACTAGAATAGTGCCCGGCACAGAACAAATCCTTGATAAAGAGATTTAGAATCATAGTTAAGGAGAGCCTGGACATAGACTGCCTTGGCCCAAAGTCTGGCTCTGCTCTTAATTGCTGTGTGACCTTCATTTACCTGTGGTTCAGTTTCCTTATCTGTAAAATGTATGTACCAGTGTTCACCTCCTGCCGCAGTGGTGAGAATTCAATGAGTTGGCAGGTCAGCACGCCAGGAAGAGAGCCTCACGTGGAGTAGGTTTAATTGGGAGCATACCTGGAATGAGCCTTTAAATTGTAGATTTGACCTTGGTCTTCAGTCATTTACACATTCACTCTTTCAACCAACATTTGTGGAGATGATATTTCATTCCTGCCTCCATCCTAGGAGACAGGAAAACAACATGATAGTGATAGGAGCCAGGCAATAAATAAATACATGGGCACATACATCAGGCTGTTAAAATGACTATAAAGTAACTAAAATAGGGTGATGTGGTTGAATAGAAATAAGCTTTAAAAACTCCTTACCAATCACCTTGTGGTGAACCATGTAAGGGCGGAATCCCGAGAAACACTTTCCATCTATGAAGCCCTTAGCATGGAACAGCGAGAGGACCTAAATAGAACCTGGAGCATCCCCCCAACTCTGAAGATTAAATTATTTGTCCTTCTAGAGTAAAAAAAAAAAAGAATATTTGTGTTAAAAGACCTTCATGCATCAGACATACAATGAATACTTATTTTGATTATTATTTTGGTCATTGCTCAGTCCTCTGTGGTGTTCTTAGTTCACTGGGCAAGTGAAATGACAAATACATGGCAATTCGTCTCACTGATCGGGAGAATGGTCTGTTCTGAGTATTCATAGTTGGAAGGCAGGGGATTGGAACCATTATGAGTTCCGTGTCAGGGGCACACTGCAATGACAGTGGCAGTGTTCTCTCCTCAGAGTAAGGCTGTTGCATGCAGCCACCTGCCTGTCCCCTGGGCGTCTGCTTGGCACGTGTAAACAAGCCAACAGAAAAGCATCTGGTGTTCCTTCAACATGGCACCAGGGAGACACGACTCTGTGACCACCGAAGCCCTTCAAATCCCTTGCCCCCAAGTCCAGGCAGGGAACTACCCGTACATGAATTTGCTATTTGCTACTTTAATTCTGAATCCCTTTCTCCTGGCTGTTCACTCTTCCGTTTCAGTTCATGTCCTCACCTTTGGAATTGACCTTCAGGACAATTTCTACAAAGGTGACCTTGGATCTTTCAGCAATAATTCTTGCTTCCCAACCCAGATGTGTTGCTGCCACACAGCTCAGGTAAATCCCCCTCTGAATCGCCCCCTCTCAATCCTTCTGAAGCAGATTTCTCCCCAGACAGCAGCACCTGTGTGAACAGTCCCCAGATACCATGTTTTCCCTATCCCACTGGATGAGCTGGAAAACTAAGCATTCAGAGAGGTCCCTGGACACTTCAAGCCTAGATTGGGAAACATTGTGCAGTGACATGAATTGGGTAAGGAGATAGGAAGAGGCTAGGCTGGTCAGGGGACAAGTTAAAGGTTTATTGCGTGGTTTTGATTTTGCTTTTGATTTTTGGACTATAAAGATCCTATTTGCTCCTTACATAGTTTAGTTTCTGTATTTGTAATTGCTTATAATGCTTTATGATGCAGAGGTTTTAACAATGTATATATTTTAAAATTTCACTCAAATTCCTTCTATTGCTCTTAGCCTTAGAAAGCCCCTCCATGCAATTAGACAAGTTAGCAGGAAATACTATTTTATTTTGCATTTTTATGCTAATGGTTTCATTTTAACATTTAACTATTAATTCTGAAATTCATTTAATGTGTATGTATGTGTTTGAGGTGAGGTTATTAACTGATATTTTTCTAAGTAGCCAGTTTTCCCAGTGCCCTTGTTTAATAATCCATTTCTTTCCAATTGGCTCGTGATGTTTATTTTATTATTTATTATATCTATAGATGTTATACATTCACTTCTGTGTGTATTTGGGTTATTTTTAAATTCAGCTTTTCTATTATTTTATTCAGTTTATCAGTATTGTGAAAGTTTCTAACATACAGAAAGGTATAGAAAGTAATAAATACCATATACCCACCTCTCAGAATTAACAAATAATTAGCCTATCTACCTCTGATACTTTTAAAATTGGTAAACTTCATTCTTCAATAAGGCATAAGATAGAGTAGTTTGCAGCAAAATTGAATGGAAGATACAGAGATTTTCCATTTATTCCCTGTCCCTACACGTAAATAGCCTCTTCCACTATCAATATCTCCTGCAAGAATGGTACAGTGTTTGCTATCAATGAATCTATATCAACACATTATTGTCACCCAAAGTCCATTGTTTGTATTAGGGTTCGCTCTTGGTATTGTACATTATATAGATTTTACAATAAATGCCTGACATATATCCATGATATTGTACCACATACAGTAGTTTCACTGTCCTAAAAGTCTTCGGTGCTCTCCTTGTTCATCTCTCCCTTCATCCTAAATCTTTCTTATGAGGCAGAGTCTCACTGTTGCCCTTGGTAGAGTGCTGTGGCGTCACAGCTCACAGCAACCTTCAACTCTTAGGCTTAAGCAATTCTCTTGCCTCAACCTCCCAAGTAGCTGGGATTATAGGAACCTGCCACATCACTTGGCTATTTTTTGGTTGTAATTGTCGGCCCAGGCTGGGTTCGAACCTGCTAGCTCTGGTGTATGTGGCTGTTGCCCTAGCTGCTGAGCTACAGGCACTGAGCCCCTTCACCCTAAATCTTGACAACCACATATCTTTTGACTGTTTCCACAGTTTTGCCTTTCGTAGAATGTTGGAATCATGCAGTATTTAACCTTTTCAGACTAGCTTCTTCACTTAGTAATGTGTATTTAAGTTTCTTCTATGTCTTTTCATGGCTTGAGAGCCCATTTATTTTTAGCACTAAATAATATTCCATTGAATGCATGGATGTGCCACAGTTTATTTATCCATTCACCTATTGAAGAACATCCTTGTGGCTTCCAAGTTTTGACAGTAGTGACTAAAGCTGCTATAAACATCTATGTGCAGGTTTCTGTGTGGATATAAGCTTTCAGTTTATCTGGGTAGTTATCAAAAGTGTGATTGCTGGGTTATATGGGAAGAGAGAGGTTTAGCGTTATGAGAAACCACCAAACTGTCTTACAAAGTGGCCATATCATTTTGCATCCCTACATGGCTGCATTTTTTCCAGAAATTGACAAGCTGATCCTTAAATTCAGGTGGAAATGCAAGGGACCCAGATAAACCAAAATAACCTTGAAAAAGAAGAACAAAGTTGGAGGACTCACATGCCCTGTAGCAGCCATTAAATAAATACATTTGTTTATAAAGGAAACAAAAAAATGAAGTTAAAATTTTTTTATTTCATCTCTTTTAAAACTTAATGGCATAAAAATTGTTAGAGTATTCCCATGTGACCTTTTCCTTTCTACTGTAATTCTAGTTATGTTCACCTTCATTCATTTAATTCACATAATAAACCTACAAAATATAGATTATTGTAATTCCTACTTACACAATAAGAAACTGTGGTACAGTTATTACTATTGTAATTTGCTCAAATTTCATGACGAGTTGTAAAAAAAATCCAGGCACCCAGGCATTTTGACTCCTAAGTTCATTACCATTACACTTAAGAAAGTGAACAGCAGCCCACTAATACAATAGTATTATGTACGTATGATAATAATAATAGTGATAGGATGGCTTGTAGTGGTAATAATGGCAGTGTAATACGATAATAATAATAGTAATGCCCCTGTACTTTAATAATAAGTTACAGGGACTATCGTGTTCCTTCTTTTAATGCCTAGACTAATAGGCATGGACTGGTATGGTTATTTTGACATCTTAATCAAATCAGCAACCTTTCCATTTTAATAATTAATCCACTACACTGCTTAGCAATAACTGGAGCTTTCATTAGAGCAATGCCTCCCGGGAGGCCCATTATTCTCACTTTATACTTGGTCTGATAGCCGAGTAACTGAAGCCTAATGCTTTCCGAATGAATGATGGCATCTGGCCTTTCTCTGAATGCTTATTTCTGCTTGTGTTTCTATCATAATCACCCTTCTCTTTGTTGCAAAGCCACTTGGGCATGCAGTGGACTTTTGCTTTGGAGGCGTGGTCATAAGGGTGAACACAGACTCACAAAATCAAATGAAAAAGTGACACTATGTAAGAGACTATATAAACAGGAAGACCAGGTGGCCGAGGCGCGTCGCGGCGACCCTCAGTGCCCCTGAGAACATGGCGCTACGAGTGGCGCGGTCCCTGTGAGCTGTGGCCTGTAGCCTGCGCCCGGCCTCGGTGCCCGCCTCGCCCTGCCTGCTGTGGTCCTGGCAGCTGGGACCAGGCGCCATCCGGACGCTGCGCGCGGGACCTGCTCTGCTCGCAGTGCATAAATTCACGGAGAAACATGAATGGGTGACAGCAGAGAAAGGTGTTGGAACGGTGGCAATCAGCAATTTTGCACAGGAAGCTTTGGGAGATGTTGTTTACTGTAGTCTACCTGAAGCTGGGACAAAATTAAACAAACAAGATGAGTTTGGTGCTTTGGAAAGTGTGAAAGCTGCTAGTGAACTCTATTCTCCTTTATCAGGAGAAGGACTTGTCAATAAATCTCGTTATGAAGATGGTTGGCTGATCAAGATGACCCTGAGTAACCCTTCAGAACTAGATGAACTAATGAGTGAAGAAGCATATGAGAGGTCAGTAAAATCTCTTGAGGAGTGAAAATGGAACTCCTAAATAAACTAGTGTGAAATAACTTAATCCAGCACGGTTGTCTTTAATTAGTGGTGGGTAGGTGATTTAAAATAGCAACTACTCTGGACACTGCTAATGAAAGAAAATAGTCCTTAACTTTCTAATGGTTGTAGATAAACAAAATACGCATCTTTTTCAAAATACCCTATGATTCTTAGACTAGCCTCTAGTATTCATATTTCATGAAATTATCAATGGTAAAAACTAGTTACAAAAATTAAGTAATGAAAGGATAACATTGTTATCTTAAGCCTTATATAATACTGTAACTTGCTTACATCCATACCAGGATTTGAGTTGGAATACTTAATGATCTTTCCATTGGAATTAACTGGGAGTGGAGAAGTTTTTCTTGGTTGTATAATGACATTATCTTAATTTTGTAATATACTGCATTTGCTGGTGCTGTTTTTATACAATGAGCAACAGCTTCCAGCAAAATAATAAAATATTCAACTTCTTTTTTTTTTTCGGCAGTTTTTGGCCAGGGCTGGGTTTGAACCCACCACCTCCGGTTTATGGAGAGGGTACCCTACTCCTTTGAGCCATAGGTGCTGCCCCCAAAATATTCAACTTCTTCATTAATCATGTTGTTTTGATGTTAGTATTTCATTTGGTGACTATGCTAGTATTTGTGAATAATGCTAATTTAGCTTATGGAAAGTTATTTTTTAAAAGGAAATTCAAGCCATAACAACAAAAGATTCCAAGACATTGTTCCCTTTAAGTCACAAACCTGATTTTTCTTAAGCAACAATCTAATTGCCTGATGACATTAAACACTTACTTTTTCGGTCATCTTTAATAAAAAATATGTCACTGAAAAAAATGAAATAAAATAAACAGTAAGACCAGCTGCTAGTCTAAAGATGCTATGCCAAAGAACTGCTCATGCTATGCAGATTTGTTTACCTGTGTGGAAGAAACTGGTTTCTGAATTATTAATTTAATTATTTAATTATAAATTATCCTTATGGGGAGCCTTAGAAGTCTGTTCCTAAGTAGAGAATGCTGTAGCTTTCCCTGTAGAGGACTCAAGAAATACTGTGGTATTAGAGTAGGGTGTCCAACCATTTTATTTCTCTGCCACACATTGGAAGAATAAGAGTTGCCTTGGGCCACACATTAAATACACAAACACTAATGCAAGCTGATGAGCAAGAAAAAAAGAGTCCGTGCATACTTTTTGTGATATCTGACATCAGTTAAGCTAAAAAGTCCTCACAAAATCAGCAAGTGGCCCACAAATTGGCCTTAATGTGGACAGAACCATTTTATTTCTGGTGTCCAGGGAAAGGCTGAGGTAAGTGAGGACTCTGGAACCAGAGTTCAATCTAGATACCTGTGTAATCTTGGGCAAGTTACTTAACCTTTCTGAGCTTCAGTTTTTCCTCATCTCTAAAATAGAAATGATAATATTATCTACTCATAGGTTTTTTTGTGATGATAGATACAATCATATATAATGTATCAAACATTAACACAGTGTATGGCAAACCTTCCTTGATTCTCACCCTTCTCATATCTTCACTTTCCTTTTTTCCTGGTTTAATTTTATAACTTATATCCTTATCAACACTCCCTTGCATATACCCTAAAACCTTGACCCTTTCTTGTTTTGTTAACAACCCTGGCTAAAACCAACTCTCTATTTTGTTTTTCTTTTTCTGTACCTATGCAGCTAAGTCTGGCTGAAGAAAAATGTATTATACAGTTACAACCCTGGACTGACTTTACACTGATGACCAAAATTCAGCACTTAATGCCTGGGATTATATTTTCTCTATTCCATTTGCTTTCCTAGATGATAATTTCATACCTTTTCTCTCAAACTTTCTGCACTTGGTACAGTGTCTTCAGTTTCACCTGATGACTTTGTTTACCATTTATTGGGAAAATAAAAGCAAGCTTTCATGAGCTTCTGCTAACTCTACCTACCTCCCAACATCCATAACTATTGTTCTAGTTCCTAAGGCTATGTAATGAACGACCCCAAATTGTGTGGCTTTAAAGATTGACCATTTATTTTGCTCCCAAATCAGTGATCTGGGCAGGGCTTGGCAGGGATAGCCAAGCCTCCTTCACTTACTATTGTCATGATGGCTCAAATCTTAGTGATAGGAACACCTTGAAAGTGTGCTCACTTTCAAATCTAGGGCTGACGCTGGCTGTCAGCTAGGGTCCTAGCTGGGAACATCAGCTGGAACATTATATGTGGATTCTCCATGTGACCCGGGCTTCTTCACAACATGGCATCTGTGTTCTTAGGGTGAGAGTTCTGGAGAGAGAAAGCCAAACAAAAGCTGCCTCTACATCCAGGACGTAGCCACACAGCAGCCCTCTACCTCATTGTATTGGTTAAAAAGAGCGTCACTGGTCCAGGGTGATATCTCATGCCTGTCATCCCAGCACTCAGGGAGGCTGAGGCAGGAGCATCACTTGAACTCAGAAATCTGCTCTCTATACAAATAGAAAAATTAGCAGGAAGTATGATAGATGCCAACAATCCTAGCTACTTGGAAGGCTAAGGCAGGAAGATGTCATGATACCAGGAGTTTAAGGTTGCAGTGAGCAGTGCCACGTAGATTGAGACCATGGCACTCTTACCTGCTGGTCACTTTTGGAAAATACATTGTTTTCTCTCATGTTTCCTTTATTTTTGATATACATATACATAGTGAAATGATTATTGCAGTCAAGCCAATTAGTATACACACCATCTCACAAAGTTTACCCCTTTTGCGTGAGTATGTGTGGTAAGAACATCTAAATTCTACTATCTTAGTAAATTCCTGGTATTTTCACTATTATTAAAGTCCTTATGCTGTGCTTTAGATTTTTAGATTTATTTATCCTACAGAGTAGCAACTTTGTACCCTTTGATCCATATCTCCCCATTTTCCCAACCAAGATGATGTTTCTCAACCGAATACTCTTTTCCTTTACGTTCCATGACATTTTAGGGGTCCCTTTCTTTAAGAAGCATTTTTGATGCTTTTTCTTAAAAAAAAAAAATATTGTGCCATTATATCTTTTCAGAATGAGTCCTTGAAACAACGTGAGCCGGACCTTCCTTTTGCTAACAGCAACTCTGAACCAGGTATTATGATAAGATTTCTGAATGTTTCAAGGAAAAAAAGAATGGATTTCTGTCAAAACATCAACAAGATATTTTGAATATTGAAAAGAGAGCATGGCTTTTAGATATCATAAGCATAAATAAAAATAAAGTTCTGGGTGTCATTTATTCAGTTAACAAGTCTTATGTGTTCTAAGTGCTTCACATACCTTAGCTCATTTCATCCTCAAGGTCACCCTGAGGAGGAGGTCGAATTTACAGCAGAGGAAGAAGAGGCACAGAGGGGTAAGTCATTGTCTGAGGGGCTCCTTCCTGGGGAGTGGATCTGAGATTCCGACTCTAGTGGTCCCACGCACGGTCTGTACCCCTGGCACAGGCTATGTGGTGAGGGTATGTATTATCATTTCCTGCTTTGCTGCTTACCATTCCATTTCTTAAAATGATTTATGACTTATATTCCTTTGAGATCTCCTTCACCCTTGCTCCCAACCACTTCACGCAGGTATAGATACCTACTGTATTACCAGGCTAGTTGTCTTTCTTCAACCTCAACCTTAGGACACCTAATCTCATGTATGAGATAACTCTGAATAGCTTGTTTTGGCTCTCTCCTCACTGTCTAAACTCATTAGCTTATTTGCAGAGAGCTAGTAAGCCTGGTACAGTCAGATGCATTGACTTTGAAAGGAAGAAAATGGCGACTCTTAAAGCTAAGCTCTGGCTTGTCCTTTAATTCTTCCATGGCGTTCGAGGATACCCAGATGTCTACTGGAAAATTCCAGTGCTTGACAATTAGCAGCTATTTAACAAGGATCAATGTATTAGTCAATGATGCCTGTACTAGCTCCTCAGTTCCCAGCCTAAGGGTTTGTTTATCCATGGGTTAACTGATGGCTGGCTTGTTGAGTGTGGCAAAGGGCCAATCCTTTTTCTGTACTATGTGCAGTAGAGGGTGTGGGGCCTCCTGTTGGCAGCCATAGTCATGAAGTCAGAGACCACCCCCTCATCTGAAAATTACAGGATGGGGAGGCAGAAAGAAAGTGGGGAGATGATTCCATTTCTTAAAATGATTTTATGACTTAAATTCCCTAGCCCCAACATTTATCACATATAAATCAATTTCCATTGAATGGCGTCTATTATATAACAAGCTCAAAAGAGATGTGTGCTTTCTTCTGAAATTTCAAACATAGATGCACTATATTTAAATAAAGTTTCCACAGCATTGTGTGTTGGGGCTGTTGTTGACTATGCAGAATGGTCTTGTGTAAAGAGATGCATAACTTAGTTTATTGAAGCTGAATTTTCCATGGAAATTATCCAGGGCTCCCCCAATTCTCAGGCGCTTTATCTGACAGTCTTTCTTCCTGGAGATAATGGCTGGCAGCAACCCACAGCATGGAGGTTCTATGGTGCACTTTTGAAAAAGTCTTGAATGAAGCCATTGTTCCCCGGAGATGGTCTGTGTGTTTCACTGAACAGAGAGCAGGGTGTAAAAAAGGCACCTTGTGTGCAACTGTTGGCGAGGTTGGGAAGTGAATTAAAATCTCCAGAAAGTCTGGGCAGTGCTGTTCAGAAGAGCAATGAACCCTCTGCAAGTACTGTTAGCTCAGACATTCCAATGCGGTGAGGCAGCCTTGGGACACGACTCCCTCCCGTCTCATTTAGAGAGGGAGCAAGGGGGCGAGCAAAGGACATTGATCTGAACCTGCTCTCTTTGCAAAGATTTAAGGAAGGCACCCCTTTCCAGAATTGGAGGCACGTTGATTTTGACACTCAGATAACTTTCCTGCTCAAGGGACGTAGATTCGCTGTGGTTACTAATGGTGCAATGACTCATTTGGAGGATTCAATGTTAACTGCTTGTTCATCCACCAGTTTGCAACCATCTAATTCCCATGTGCCAAATTGAAAAAAAAAATATGTCTTCAGGGGCTCCAAGTCATTGATGTTGTTTGCTATTACTGGCTTCATTAAATGAATTATAAAACTATAATAGAATACTGTATATTAAGTAAATAGTCCACCATTTTTATTGTCAGTGATGCTACTTTTCTCCTTTCTCTCACCTGCCCAGGGCAGTGTAGACTCAGAGCCCGGAGTAAATGACCTCTTCTCTCTGCACTAATGCAGTTATTTTTCAACCAGTTTGCCATGAGAGGACCTTAGGTGTGCTGTGAAAATTTTTAGAGATCATTAACTAAATTATTTTCAACAGAAGTTCAAAGATCACTAAGTATATTCTTTTTTCTAGCTTGTTTTTTTTTTTATCAACGTAATCTAAGTGTGCCACAGAATTTTAACTATAGGTTCAAGTGTGTCATGATACAAAAAGGGTTGAAAAACACTGCTCTAGTGCTAAGATCCCGAATTCTTAATGAACAAAGAATTTTCTTAGAGCCCTCTGCAGAGACCCTTTGGAAACTAGCTCTCAAAGGAGTTGGTAATGTTATTTTATTTCATTAAAATTCTAGTGGTGAGAAAACACAAAACAGATTAAGGACCAGGCTGGCAGATTTTTCTTATAGGCAGAATTCTTTGGCCCTCCTCTGCATTCTTGCTCCAACCTCTCCTGTGCTCTGGAGGCTCCAAGGAGGGGGATCACTTTTAAGAGGGACCCGAAAGAAAGGGTCAAACTTGAACAGGAGGAAAGTGTACTAGAGGCAGGTGATGCTCCAGGTAAGGGGCTCAGCTTAAATACAGGTATAGACTGGACTGGGGGAGACATCCTGCTGGGTGGTCCATATCAGTCCAGGCACGGTGGGTTCTTACAGCCACGGAGAGTTACTCTGGAGGGCAACAGGGAGCCCATGAAGTTTTCTGCATAAAGTCTATAGAAGAGGACGAATAATATAGCCGTGGTTTGAAGGATTAATTTGATCTAAGGGAGAGGACAGATAGGAGGGTTTATGGGCTACAGAAATGAGTCCTGATTGGATGAAGGAGAGGTCAAGCCCTCAGAAGGGTCTTCCAGTTAGAACAAGTAAAAAAGAAGGAGGCCCCGGTTTAGGGGCGAGGGAAGAGGAAGAGGAAGATTTGATTTCTCCACGTCTCTGCCGACTGCTCATAAAAACGGCTCCGGGAGCTGAGGAGGCTCTGGGCAGAGACTGTAGTTACTCGCGTCCGTGAAAACGTCCAGGTTTGCTTCAGCAATCAAAGAGTGCTGGAAGTGGAGCCCACAGAGCTGAATAGCTACTATATTATCAGCAAAAAGTCTCTCGGGAATCTGGCACGGCAAATGAATGAACTGATTTGCGACTTGCTGTCATCTACTAGAGTGACCTTGGTCGTGCCATTTAACCGCCGTGATCCGAAGTTTCCCTGTCTGCCCACCAAGAATGGTCCCCTGGGGGTAATGTGACATTAAATTGCCGAGGTGTGCAGAGTTCCTGTCCTCCCTGGAGCCGAGGGACCCAGTCTCTCCGGCTCCCGCGCAGGTCTGAGCCAAAGGATGGCTCCGAGGGGCCAGGGCCAGGGGGCTGGGCGGGGGCGGCGGCCGGGTCCTCCCTCCGCGCCCTCCTTCCCAGCGCGGACGGAGCCAGGGGCGGGCTCCGCGCAGGCCGCTCCCCCCGGCCGCCCGGAGGCCCGCGGCGGCGCTCGCGGCCTCTCACCGGAGCGGGCGAGTTCTGGGAAAGCCCGGCCCAGGGCGGGGGCCCCGCTGCCGCCCGCACCGCCGCCGCCGCGGTCCGGGCAGCGCGCACAGCTCGGCCGGCGCGGAGCGAGCGACAGCGCGGGCGCACTCGGTACGCGGGCAGGCGGGCAGGCGGGCGGCCAGGGCGGCGGGGCCCGGCGGGCTCGCGCAGCGGGAGGGGCGGCAGCGGCGCGGCCCGGGCTCTGCCTGCGGGCACTTGCCTGGTTATCGCGCTCCTGGGCACGGGCTCTGCTGCTGACACATAGTAGCGGGGACACCCGACGCCGCCGCTAGCGACAGGCGCGCGGACGGCAGGTCCCAAAGGGGCGCTGCACTTGGGGACGCCGGCGCAACTGGCCAGAGGCGGAAAGGTGAGGCAGCGGCTCAGTAGCTGGGTTCCTGAGGATTGGAGACCGGGAGAGATGGGCTGGTTATATCTGGGTGCGGTGGACCTGCCACGGGGAGCAGCCTAACTCCGAGTACCTAGCAGAAAGAGTGTCCTCACGCTCCCAGGGGAGACCTGAGGCAGGCCAGCCTCCGCAGCGGCTGGATGACACCCTGAAGGGTTTTCCTCATTCCTGCGGATACGCGTCTCAGGTCGCCACTTCATGTGGTGTGCACGGTGTGGAGGCGGCACAAAGGAAAGAATATAAAGTACAGAGAAAAAATATAAAGTCTTTTTGTGGCAGTACCTGGCAACAGAATTTCAAGGAAAAGTTCTCAAGAGATTGTTCTTGGAGAGATTTGTGTACATCAAGTCTTAGAAAATACGTGTATAATACCGGATCTGGTTCCACTCTAACTGGTAACTGGAAGAATGGCCACGTCTTTTTCTTGAAGTCCTTTAACTCTGCACAATCTGGAGCTGGGAGTCCTGGGTCATGGCTAAAGTTAAATGCATAGTGTAAATTTATTGCACCCCCCCACTCTTGCTCTGTATATAAGCCCTGAGGCAGTTAAACTGACTCAACCAATTATTCAGAATAAGAAAGATCCCTCATTTAGTGATTAATCAGCATCATTTTAAATAATGCGTGCCCTGAATAGATGTGAAATAGGATTTACTTCATCTTGAAGTTTGTAATGTCAGTTGCATTCTGCAACATTTGCCTGTAAGTCATTTAGATCCTTGCAGAATCTCTTAGGAACCTTACCTGGTAGGGGTAAGTTTGGGGCCACTGCCACAGAATATACAACCAAGGCCAAGAATGCTGAACTCCACTAGGGAGATTTTTTCTTTTAAAGGCAGGGTCTGACTTTGCTGGCCTGGCTGGAGTGTAGTGGCATAAGCTTACCGCAGTCCCACCTCAGCCTCCCAAGTAGCTGGGACTACAGGAACCTACCACCACACCTACCTAATTTTGTTTGGTTTTATTGTAGAGATGACACCTCACTATGTTGCTCAGGCTGTTCTAGACCTCACTCCTAGACACAAGTGATCTTCTTGTCTCAGCCTTCCAAAGTACCTGGAATATAGGCGGGAGAAATTTTGAGAACCTGACTTGGGCGGCAGAAGCTGTTGACCCCATAGATACTTGTCCAGGTGCCCAGTTGTCACTGGGGGGAGAGTGGACTATCTCTAGGTGGTTGTTTGTAGCCATGTCTTCAGGAGTACTTTTTTTCTTTTTTCTTTTTTTTTTTTGAGACAGAGCCTCAAGCTGTACCCCTGGGTAGAGTGCCATGGCATCACAGCTCACAGCAACCTCCAACTC
>CAUYQV010090216.1:0-22374 GCA_963574575.1 Galagoides demidoff
TGTGGTCCCAGCTACTTGGGAGGCGGAGGCAGGAGACTCGCTTGAGCCCAGGAGTTGGAGGTTGCTATGAGCTGTGATGCCATGGCACTCTACCCAGGGGGATAGCTTGAGGCTCCGTCTCAAAAAAAAAAAAAAAAATCAATTTGTAGAAAAGTATCTTCTGACTTAGGTAAAGAGTTGTGATGAGCAAAAGATAAGCTGACATGCCTGATAAGATGCTAAGATGCTACTAATTTGGTTTAAAATGGTATGTTGTCATCGAAGCTGGTGAGGTGTTTCCCATGGCTACCTCTGAGTCTGGTTTCATACGCGGTTAAAAAATGTTTTCCTTCTTTTGTGAGGATTCAAAATATTCTAAAATTAGCACAGAACAGCAGTAACGGCACCTCCCCCTCCCCCCAAAACAAAAAACAAATCCAAGCAAAAGAAGAGGAGTTAGCCAGGCCGGTGGCTCAAGCCTGAAATCCCAGCATTTTGGGAGGCATGGCAAGTGGATTGCCTGAGCTCAGGAGTTTGAGACCAGCCTGAGCAAGAGTGAGACCCCATCTCTACTAAAAAAAGAAAAACTAGCCAGGTGTTTGTGGTGGGCGCCTGTAGTCTCAGCTACTCAGTAGGCTGAGACAAGAGAATCACTTGAACACAAGAGTTTGAGGTTGTGAGCTATGACGCGGTGACACTGAAACCCAGGGTGACAGAGGGAGACTTTGTCTCAAAAGCAAAACAAACAAAAAAAAGGAGTTGTGCTCCTTCGATGGCACAAGCACATGCAGGGGACAGGCTGGCTTGGTGGGTCTGTGACTTATGCCCTCCCACGGGGCTTTGTGCTCAGGAAGGCCCTGCACTCAGAAGGGCCCCGTGTTCAGTTTACTGTCTGTTGTCACCGTCTCTTGAAGTTCTTGGCTGTTTTCCGACAAAAGCCCCACATTTTCATCATGCACTGGACCCTGAAAATTCCACGGCTGGCTCTGGTGCAGGGCTTGGCCTTCCGCACACCTTGGTCTAACTTTCAGCTTCCCAAATGCAGCAGTAGCTTTTTGTAGTAAGTCTATTTTCCATTCAGTGACTCCTTTTTCTTTTGTTCAGGTTTTCCAAAATTAGGGACCCAAGAAATCTAACCCCAGAAAATCAAAGCATGTATGTTACCTCTAGGGACAGCAGCTTGCTTGTTAGGAAGTAAAGGGGGCACCAGCATAGTCCTGGAATTGCTACACGGCTGTCAGCTAAAAGGGGAAACTGGGCTCTGTTTTGTGAAACCCTACGTCCATCATCTGCTGTGCTTTTTTTGGAGACTGAAGTCAGCACCTCACCAAGGTTTTAGAACCTTCTAACAAGGTGTGCGTTTTCTCCAGTAAAATCAGATGCCTCAGACTCAGAGCCACTGCCTGCAGACCTGTCTCACATCTGGTCCTACCAGTTAAGGCTCAAGGATGACTGGGAGGCTTCATCTCCCAGCTTCCACAGCAACACTGCCACGGAGATTGTGAGCTGCCTGTCTCTGGAGGCATTCAACAAAGACCTTATGTCCACTGGCAAGAGCACTACACAAGAAACACCCTCTGTGGTATCAGCCGCAGTGATTGCACAAGGACCCAGCAGCTTCAGAAAGCAGGGTCTTGTCAGACCCACCTCCGATGCCTACTGCTCAGCATAGGACTACAGGGAGGGGATTGGCAACTTTCTTTTAGAATAAGAAAACAAACACAAAAATGTGGGGAGAGGCAAACAATTTAGAGTTGACGTGAGACGGGAGAGAGGAATTCCTCAGCTGCCCAGAGCAGGCAGCCAGGATTCATCAGGACCACAGGAGATGAGCAGAAGCTAACATTTACCGTGTGCCTACTGTGTGCTAGCGTGCACACAGATTGTCAAGTTCCCTGGCATCACAACTCAGTCAGAACTCTTATTAAGCCCATTTTATGAGTGAGGAAACTGAGGCTTGGAGAACTGAGGTTCCCCAGCTAGAAGGAGGTAGTGCTGGCAGGTGAAGGTAGGTCTGCCTCAATGCAGAGACGCCCTGCTGGGCAACAGTGGTGCTCAGGCTTTCAACAGTTGCAGCTGGGATACAAAGAGAGTTCAAGTTCAGGCTCACTTTCTGCGTCTCCTCTTTCCTTCATTACTAACTGAGTGGGCTCAGAAGCTCCCCTGGAGGATCTGGGGATGGGACAGCTCAGGTGTCTCATTTTAGGGAGTATCTTTTTAAATTATTATTTCAAATAGGCTAAAACAGGCAAATATGGTCTTAAGGAGGGAAGTGAGTTTTAGTTGCCCAGACAGCTTGCGTTTGTGGAGGCCACTACTCTTCCCCATATCCAGAAGAGTTCCTTCTCAGATCTCAGGCGGGGCCAGGGTCACCAGAAAATTTCTCTCCTTTTAACTCTAACCAATTCTTGTGCACAGAGGGGTTGCAACCTCAGGGTGGGCAGCAGGGCTGGGTCTAACCCAGGCATGTGCTTCTTCTGCCCTACAGTGTGTTCAGATTTTGGACATTTTACATACAAGCTCTAGCAGCTCCAGCCCTTACCTTCCTGGCAGCAACTGTCAGGAACCAATGGGGCACCCCGTTCCTACAGTCCCTGTAAACACCCCTCTGTGCCCTGCCTGACCCCTGTACACTGCCCATATGAGACCCTACTGGAGAGAGTTCAGGGTCAGATGGTGGATGTCCAGCCAACCTCTCACTCCTGCTCAGTGCCATCCCGCTACCCCTGGACTCTGGGGTTCTGGTCACTCTGGGGTGGAGGTGAAGGTTAGTGGAGGCCTCTGAAGCAAGACCTGCCATATGGGTCCCTGCCACATGGTCCCAGGTGGCTGGAGGCATCTCGGCAAACTCAGAGGCTTTCAGAGCCCCTTGCCCAGGACAGAGCTCTGTGAGTCATCAGGGCTTTGCCATAGCCCACAGGTGGGGTGGCTTCCTACCTCACAAGTGCCCTCTAGGAATCAGGCCACTCACAGGAACAGAGGCCTTGTCTCAGGCAAAGGGAGGGAGGTGGGTGCAGAGAAGCTGGCTGGAGGGTGGGCCAGGCCTGGGCTGTGGACAGTGTCCCCTCGTATGCTCCTCAGGGCTCCAGGCTCCTTCCCCCCCACCCCTCGGCCCCAAGCTTGTCCATAGCTGCCTTGTGTCCCCAGTAGCCACCATGCCCACTAGGCTCTGTGGCTGCTCCAAACAGAGAAGATAGGGCGGTGTCACCCAGCACGGCCCCAGGGAAATCCACTCAGGCTAGTGGGCTGCATCAGCGTCCACCCAAGCCCCCAGGACCTGTTCCCTGGGAGGGCGAGGGGGCTGCCTCCCTGCGCTGCGGGGACCCTCACGCACAGGCTCTCAACTCCTATGCTGTCTGTAGGCAACCCGGGCCTGGAGGGTTAAGACCTGAGGACCCCAGGGGCACCAGTGCCCCCTGGGTCTTCCCTTCAGCCAAAGGAGGGCAGACGACCTGCAGGGGGAAACCACGGAGAAGCAAGCCAGAGTGATCTTATGCCCCTTTAAGAGCCCTGATGGCGGCAGCCCAGAACCCGAGGGGAGGGAAAATGTCGGGAAAGATTCCCTTCCAAACTTCCCGAGTCTTTGTTTGTGAGGAGGCCAGGAGGCTGCCGTCCCGGGTGGGAGGGGTGGGCCGGAGCTGGGCCGTGCGCTCGTAGCCCCGGCCGCGCGCCCTGGGCGCCGCCACTGGCGCTGCCTCCCGGCAGGAGCGGAGCCGAACTGGCCGCACCGACCTGCAGGCGGGCACCCAGGGTGAGGGGGCGGGAGGGGCAGCAGCTTACCAGGTCATCCCGGAGTGCCCCGGCGGTCCAGGCGCGCAGGAGCTCGGGGTCAAGTTCACGTCCGGCCCGGCTGACTGTCCGCGGTTCCCGGGGCGCAGCCAGGGCAAAGTGAGGCCACAGAGACCGCGGCCAGGGGTCACCGCCGGGGCTGGCCAGGAGGCGCTGCTGTCACCCTGGCCTCGCCACCCAACTTGCTGCACAGTCGCGCGAGCTGGAAGTTTCCGGGCTGCGGACGCTGGGCTGGGTTTCAGCAGCGACGTCTGAGCTTGGCAACAAAGAAGGAAAGTAGGAGGAAGGCAGGCCTGGGAGAGGGGAGGAAGGAGAGGAGCCCACAGAGAGGCCGCGGCTTGAAAATCGCTAGGACTTGAAATGCCACACAGAAGCTTTTTCTGTGTTATTTTTTCTTAAGAGGTGGACAGGCAGGTCCCACACCCTGGCTGGGTCGGGTCCTTTCACTTGACTCTGTTCTGGTCACTGGGATTGCCTCCTGGGGCACCGTGATGTCTTATGACCCCCTGGAAGTGTTCTGGACACAGTTTTTGGCTTGTCCCCACAGCACCCAGACTTGGGTCAGCCTGAGATCCCTGGAGTGGAGGGACAGTTGGGACCTGGGTGCCTGGGGAGGAGGGGCTCTTATTAGGTCCTGCCTGGTCCTGCTTCTAGTCCATGGTTCTCCAGCTTCCGGGAGGATTTGTGGCCGGCTCAGATCTGAGGCTCAGCTCCCTGGCTGGGACCCCCCACTCTCTGCCCTCTTTTCTCTGCCTGGCTTTGAACCTTCCCTGGGTAGGGTCCTCGGGGCACATGGGGTAGGGTAGGCAGATGAGTGGTCCCAGGCCTGGGGATCTGGAAAAATAGCCAAGGATGTCAGTCCTTAGACTCGAAAGGCCCTGCAGGCACAGGAACAGGCACTGAAGGGTACCAGGGTCCAGCTGCCATCAGGCCTTGGGGGAACCCTACACTGCCCTCTGGGTCTGTTTTTCTGCGTATCGTTCCCCCAAAAACATATTTATGGGGAAACACTCAGGACCAGGCTTGCTATTCCAGAACTGGGGAGAGTGGGATTTTTTGCTTAGTTTTCAAAGAAAAATGAACAAGGGGCCGTGGAGGCCTGGGTGGGGCTTGAGGAATATGTTGTTTCTTGTCCCACAAAAGTGGCTGGTGCCCCAAAGGGCTGGAGAAACTCCTTTATTTCCCCCCCCCTCCCCAAGACAGAGTCTCGCTCTGTTGCCTTGGGTACAGTGCAGTCATGTCAGCCTAGCTCAGTACAACCTCAGACTCCTGGGCTCAAGTGACTCTCCCACCTAGGCTCCTGAGTAGCTGAGAATACAGGTGCGCACCACCACACCTGGCTAGTTTTTCTATTTTTAGTAAAGATAGAGTCTTGCTCTTGCTCAGGCTGGTCTTGAACTCCTGAGCTCAAGTGATCCTCCTGCCTCGGCTTCCCATAGTCCTGGAATTGAAGGCATGAGCCAATGCACCCAGCCAAGCTTCTCTCTCTTAAGTCCTTTCAAAGGACTTCTCAAACATGATCCTTCCTGAAATTGTTCTGGGCTTCCACATCTAGTTCCTAGAAGAGATCTCAGCCTCAGGAGCACCTGATGGTCTGCCTGCCAACTTGGAAACTTCTGGAACTTGACTTGGGGCTGAGGACACAAAGATAGTGGAGGTGACCTGGTCTGGGCAGGTGCTGGGTGGGACTGCGTTTGGTGACATGAACCAGCTGATAGTTCATTCCCAGTTCCCACCAAGGGCTTCATTGGGGAAAAAAGTTTACCTGGTAGGATGAAGTTTTACGGTGTTGTCACGTAACAAGTATTGGCATCAGATTTTCTTATTTTTTGCCAAGCCCTGAGATGGTCAGCCTTTCAGCCTCACGGAAAAGTGGCTGACATTCTATCAGGGCACAGGGCCAGAGTGTTGACGTGTCAAGAGCACATGCAGACTGGGGGGGGGGGGGAGCTGCTCACTCACTCTCTCCCGGGATGTCCTCACTGGGACTCCATTCCTGAGCTGCAACCACGTGGTATTTTCAACACTGGAAAATGCATTAGAAACTGCACATCTTCTTGAAGCTTAAACCTATCTGCTTTCTGACTCATAGTCACTGGTGCTAAGTTTCCCCAAAAGGGGGATATCACCCCAGTTCTCTCATAAACCATCAATGCCTTGTCCAGGACAGGCTTTGTGGGCATGTGGCCTGCCCAGTCCCACAGGGCCCTTGGGAAGAAGGGCCCCATGTTCAATGGTTGGCTATGACCTAGTCTCAAAAATCTTAATCATTTTTGAACAAAGGGCCCACATTTTCATTTTTCTCTGAGGCCCTGCAACTTATGTAGCTGAGCCTAACTTTGGCTATTGCCTAAGTGTCATAGGTAAAAATGCAAACATCTGTGATTTCTTTTATTAAATTCTATTTAAATAAATCATCCCAGATTCCATATAAATAAGATATTTTTTATATTATATATAAAATATATATACATGTATATATAAAATATATATACATATATATATATATTTTTTTTTTTTTTTTTGGTAGAGACAGCGTTTCAGTCTGTCGCCCTCGGTAGAGTGCTGTGGCATCACTGCTCACAGCAAGCTCCAACTCCTGGGCTTAATTCTCTTGCCTCAACCTCCCAAGTAACTGGGACTACAGGCACCCACCATAACGCCTGGCTATTTTTTGGTTGCAGTTTGGCCGGGGCCGGGTTTGAACCCCGCCACCCTAGGTATATCGGGCCAGCGCCCTACTCACTGAGCCACAGGTGCTGCCCAAAATAAAAATATTTTAATTAAGATCATCACATCTAGAGAAAATGTTCACATTTAAGAGGTAGGAAGTAATTATGAAAACCATACAATCCTAAGAGTTGAATCATCCCTGTTTAGCCCCCAGCCTGGCCCCTTGGGTACTGAATCCCTAGTTCCCTGTGGACGGAGGAGACAGCACCCACCTGCAGGGTGTTCTGAGGGCCCACCATGATGAGAGGGTTCAACAAGGGGACCTGTCACAGACCAGGTATCCAATAACGAAACACTTGTCCACTTGACACGGAGGCATGGTGCAATTTGGTTTCTTTTAATGTAAGTATATTTATTTTACCTCTTCTTACTACAAAAGTGAGATGAGACAGGGTAGAAAGTCTAGAGAATACAGGGAAAAACAGTTCCCTCCTCGCAACTCTACTGCTAGGCCTCCAGACAGTCACATTACAGTGTATTTCTTTACAATTATGGAAAACAGGGTGGCACCTGTGGCTCAGTGAGTAGGGCACCGACCCCATATACCGAGGGTGGTGGGTTCAAACCCAGCCCTGGCCAAACCACAACAAAAAATAGCCAGGTGTTCTGGCGGGCACCTGTAGTCCCAGCTACTCGGGAGGCTGAGGCAAGAGAATCGCCTAAGCCCAGGAGTTGGAGGTTGCTAATGAGCTGTGTGACGCCATGGCACTCTACTGAGGGCAATAAAGTGAGACTCTGTATCTACAAAAAAAAAAAAAAAAAAAAAAAAATTATGGAAAACAATACACAAATATGTTACATTTTTAAAACATTTTTTCTTTGTCCTCAACTTATTTTTAAATGGAAACCCCAGTGAAGCCTCCCAGAAGCATGTGAGGAGGGCTGACGCCCTCTCGTGCCGACCCTCTCGTGCTGACCACATGTCCGGCACATCCTTCTGTGGCTGCCTGTTCACAGCCCTGAAGTGCTAGGAGATAAAACTCTGCCCTGCGCAGTGTTCTCAACCTGCTGCTGCTCGCTTTCCCATTTGTGACGTGGTTAAACAAAATATTTTGTACCAGCTTCAGACTCTTATTTTAACTTCCACAGGCTGTTGTAGAGTCTGCTTAGTCGGAGGGAAAAGAACCAAAGCGGGCAAGCCTCCCTGTCACTTTCGGAGGCCAGCTGTCGGGGCAGGGGGTTGGTAATGCAGGGGTCCCAACAGCTGCAGATGCAGGCAGAACCCTGTCCTCTGTCCTCAGGGAAATTCACAGCTAACCGCTAAGCTCAGCCAGGCTGACAGGTCCACTGAGCACACGAGAACACAGAACAGAGGGCGGACACAGGGAAAGCAGCCCCTGAGCCCCAAACCCACACTATTAATCTGCTCTTTGGGGCCCAGGAGCTCCTGGGAACTGAAATTGGAAGATAGTAACAATCCAAGTGTGGTGCCACACCTGAGCTCCACCAGCTACGGGCCAGGTGACACTTGGCAAGTTACTCATCTCTGGGTTTCCCCCCATTTGGAGAGAGTGGTGGTGGTGAGCAGAAACCCCAAACTTACAGGGCAGTGAGCTACAGTGTTCAGTCCCTGAGTCGGGGGTGGGGGGACAGCAGGGCCAGTGACACAGGGGCTGGGAAAACTGACTCCCAACCCCTCACCTCACGCCTGGCCCAGGCAGCACAGGAGACTAGCACATTGGGCAAAGGCACACAGGGCCACTGGGTCCCAGCATGCCAATCAGGAAAGTAGGCACAGAGATAGAACCCTTCCCAGCTGCTGTTCCCTAGGAGATCAGAAGCCCAGGAGTGCCCAGGGGCACAGTGGCACTCAGGAGTAATTCTTCACAGAGCTAGGCCATAGGAAAGAGAGCCCCAAACTCCCCCATGTCCCCTATACCCCCAGTCTGCTGCTGCCTTGCCAGGAAGTTCCCTTTTGTGGAACTGGGGTGTCCTTGCTGCCCTGTCCTGGAGCCCAGTCCCATGTCTCCCACCTGCTACACTGGAAAAAAGAAAAGAGACATGTTTGGTTTTATTTAATTCATTTATAAAAAGAAAAGTGAACATTACAGAAAATTTGGACCTACAGAAAAGCACAAAAAAGAAAATAAAATTACCTATGAAGTAATTACTGTGTACATTTTATTGAAAATCCTTTTGCCAAATTCTCCAAACTCTGTGTGTGTGTTTGTGTATATACACACACACTACGTATGTAAGATGGGATCACACCAGAGGTTCTATGGGCATACGGCTGTATGTATGTATATGGTAAATAAAATACTATAGGGTATTTTAGAATCTTTTTGTTTAATATGCTATGAACATTTGATCTCATTAACTATTACTCTCTACAAGATTTGAAAAATAAAATCTAAACACCAAATTAGACTGGGCGTGGTGGCTCACACCTGTAATCCTAGCACTCTGGGAGGCTGAGGGAGGTGGATTGCTTGAGCTCAGAAGTTTGAGACCAGCCTGAGCAAGAGTGAGACCTTTCTTTAAAAAATAGCCAACATTGTGGCAGGTGCCTGTAGTCCCAACTGCTAGGGACTCTGAGGAAAGAGAATCACTTGAGCCCAAGGATCTGAGGTTGCTATGAGCTGTGACGTCATATCACTCTACAGAGGGTGACAAAGTGAGATTCTGTCTCAAAAAAAAAAACAAACACCAATTTATTTTAAAATCAACTTAATTAGGGTATAATTTCCATGCAGTAAACTCTCTTCCACTTGTACTATTTGATAAGTTTTGACAACTGTATACAACTTCTAACTACATGATCAAGAAAGAAACTTTCTTCACCACAAAATGTTCCCTAGACCCTCCTTGCAAGCAGTCTCTCCCTCCCAGGCTCCCACAGCCACCAATCTGAATCCTATCATTGTGGATTAGTTTTACCTTTATGTAACTGAGTATAGATTAAATAACAAAAATTTATGTAAATAAATAAATCATGGAGTAATAACTCTCGCTTAGCAGACCTGACACACATCTGTGTTGTCTATCAGTAGCTTGCTGCTTTTGGTTACTTTGTAGTATTTCACTGTATGCCTACGAAGTTTTTTACCCATTTATCTCCTAGTGGACAGGTTGTTCCAGGGGTTTTTTGCCATTGTGAATTTTGTGAATGCCAGTTAATGTTTTTTAATGTTTTAATGAACAATGTCATTGACATGTTATGAGTGCCTACACATATGGTTCAGCCTGTTTATTTCCTTCCTCAAGCACCTGAGATGGGGAAACCGAGGGCTAGAAAGATGAGGTATGGAGGCAGAGGCCACACAGCTGGTTAGGAACAGAGCTGGGAGGAAAACTGAACCTCTAAGTCCCAATATTCCAGGACAGTGTGCTGCCTTACTCTCTCAAGCCTGTATCAGTTAGCAATAATTGCACCTCGGAGAAACCTCGTTGGCCACAATATTGCCACAGAGCAAAGCTTACTTTGGCCTGTGTCAGAAATGTGCATAGTTTTCCCACAAAAAGAGATTTCTATTAAAATCAAATTGTAGGCTGAGTGAAAGGAAGCCTGGTGTTAATTAGGCTAGCTTTGGTTTGATCCGTCCACTGAGCTTGGGGGTATCCGTGAGTATCTCCATGTTTTCTCTCTCCCCACTTCCCCCACCAACATCAGTAGTGACCAATCCAGAAGATCCAGTCCAGATTCTCTTTCTAAACTGCCTTTGGAGCCTGGACTCCAAGGAACCACCTTCCACCATGATGGCTGCTTCCAAAGAGGTGTCACAGCCACTCTGGAAGTGGCTGTGCCCAGGAAAGGGCAAGGGAAGAAGAGGGGCTCCTTGGCCACTGTAGAAACTCCTGGGGTGTGGAAATAGCTTAGCATGAACTCTGAGACAATGTTGGTTTTGCTTACTTAGCTCCTAGTTATGTGTCTAACAGGACTATTCTTATTATCTTATTTAATACTCAACAATCAAATATTGTTATCCCATTTTACACATGAAAAAACCTGAGGCTCAGAGGGGTTAAGAAACGTGTTTGAGGCCACACAGCTGTGGGCACTCAGTGTCTATTCTTTGCAGACATCAGGCCTCTCTTCTGCCCACGTGTTCCCAGTGGGTTCTGAAGAACACACGCTCATCTGGAACTGGTACAGATGGATCTCAAAACAATTCTCATGTGTCTGGAGGATGAAAATGGTCTAGACCACCCCCCATCCTGTTCAGGTCCAAAAGGCCTGTTTCCTCAGCTCACACCCCACTCTCACTCCACTGCTGAGAAGACCCACTAGCACCTTCTCTTGCTCCCATTTAAGGTGAGTGTTGGAGCAAAGAAGAACCACTTCCTCTTAGCCCTGGGTCTGAGTCTCACTGTTTTTGAAGTCGGCCTAACTAAGGAGGCCTCTGTCCATGGGAGATGAAACCAGGAAAGGAAGAGCCTATTCTCTCAAGAAAACATGTGTTTTCTGTTTACAGAGGGGCCTGTCCAGTTCCCATGCTTTGTTCTTTAATATGGAGCCAAACAAAAAAAAAAAAAAAAAAAGAAAGAAAGAAAGAAAGAAAGAAAAATCAAATGTGCAGCTTCCTCTCAAGAGGTCCACTCCGAGACTACAAGACCTGGATTGCTGCAAGTGAGCAGTGCTGGGCCTGGACCCCTGGGCAGGGCCACAGCAGATTGGAAAGCCACAGCAGAAAGGCAGACTAGCCCCTCTGCACAGCCCAGGCAGAGGGGTGGGTGCAGAGGGCAGAGATAGCCCCAGAGCACTGGGGGATGGGGGGTATCTGTGCCAGTTGAGTGTGAAGGTCCTGGGTGTTCTTCCATGCACACATCCCTTGCACCACTGGCCTAGCAGACCTGGTCCAACAAATCAGCCTTCCAGGCATCACCTACTCTTTTGTGGTCTGTCCTAGACACTGGACAGAGTGTATCTTCTCCCACCCCCTGAGCATTGGGAGGCAAAGTGTATTTAGTGAACCTAACAGGTGCGTGGTGATCTCCAGGCTCCTTGAGGGGAGCTCACAGGGTCCAGGTACCTTCAGAGTGGGGAGAGGATCTTCCTGCTTCCGTGAGGCAGCAGTGAGCTAAGGTCACAGAGCTGGCAGCCAGCTGTGCCCACTGAAGGGGAATTATTGTCACAGGATGCCAGCTTAGCACAATGGATAAACACTGAGATTCAGAGTCAGGGATCTGGGTCCAAATCCAGGCTGTGCCCCTTCTCTCTCCAGGCCGTAGGCAAGCTGTCCCTCTGCCGGCCCCCTCATCTGTGAGAGGGGGTAGCTGAGCGCGTCATACAGCTGCAAGGAGGGGTTCTGAGACAATACACTGAAGTGCTTCTCAACAAATGGCAGCTGCTACTGTCATCTCTGGGTCTTCAGACTCCACCGAAGGAGCACTCGGACTGTAGCACCCGCTGACACCGCTTATTCTGAATCACAGCCAGCAGAAAGGGGGATCCTGCAACCCCTCTGCTCTGTGGCAGACCCTGGCCAGCACCGGAGTTTGATGCCTCGCTGGGCCACACCTGCTTCGCTATGAAAAGAGGGCGATAACAGTAACCATAACTTAAAGGGGAGTCTAGGGTTCTGAGGTCACTCTTGTTGCCCCTGGCCCCACCCGCAGGGTCAGCCTGAGCTCTACGCCGTAGCCCTCTCGCGCTGTCCCTGCCGGCGCGGTCTTGGCCCGGCTGCGCGTCCGCGGGGCAAAAATCTCAGCCTCCTGACTCTGCGGCCTTCACGCGCGTATGGGGGACCTGAGTCAAAGGATAGCAGAAAGCGCGCGCCGCGGAGTCAGGGAGCCGCGCAGCCGCGCCCTCCGCGGCGGAAGCCCGGGGCGAGGCGCAGCACGGCTGCCGAAGAGGCGGGGAGCGGCGGGGGCGGGGCCTTGGCGCGACCTGTTCCGGAAGCTCGGGCCGTGCGGACGCAGCGCCGCAGCCGAGGGGGCGGGGCTGGATCCGGGGCCACAGCTCTAGCGACCGGGGGCGGGGCCTGAGTGGCGGTTTCCCACATCCGCGCCGCGGTCGGTGCGTACGTAGCGTCCCAGTCGAGTGGGCGGGACTCTGAGCAGCCAGCTCCTACTGCTCGGGGAAGGGGCGGGGCCTGGGCGGGGCCTCTGTGCGGCCCTGACTGCGCCCCGCCCTCCGGCTTCTGCCCGGGTTAGTTCTGCGCGGCCCCTAGTGCGTGATGTAGCACCCGCGGAATCTCGGCTAGATTCATTTAATTTAGACTTTCACTTAAACTGGGTTTCACTTCTGAAAGTTTAACAACTTTTCCTGTCCTTTGCCCCCCTTTCTAAACTAGATAAAACCATTAAGCTGCGGAGAAATTTCTAAGAAATAGGCGACTACAAAGGAAGAAAGCAAGAAACCCTAGCGAGTCAAACCTGGTTTGGGTTGTTTTTTTTTTTTTTGTAAATATGTAAATTTTCACATCATCGGAATAACACTACATAAGTGATTTTTCTTGTGACTTCAAAGCCACACGTCTGTTGCAGAAATTTTGGAAAATTGAAAAAAAAGCACAAAGAAGGAAATAAAAATAACCTGAGATTGCACCACACAAGACTAGCAGTGTTAACATTTTGGCATTCTTTTCCTTTATACACAATTATACATATATCTGAAACAAAGATAGATCATACTGTAAGTATTGCTGTGCCATTCTGTCTTTTTGTCATGGCTGTATCATAAATGTCCTACATCATTCACAAGTGTCATCCACAGCGTTATTTATGACCATACACACACCTGTGTTGGGCAGGGCAGAATTTGATTTAACCCATATGGTATTAATGGACATTGAAGTTGTTTCTAGTTCCTTCTTTTATGATAAACATCCTTGCAGCTAAATCTTTGTGTACATCCATAAAAGTTCTTATGGTAATTTGTAGGTGTGGAATTGCTGAGTCAAAGCATAAAAACCCTTGATGCTTCTTGTATCCTTTTTCCTGTACATGTTTTCCAAATTAAAAATTAACAAATCAGTCTTTTAACAAGTGGCTTGACCCAAGAGTACTATATAATAAGAAAACTTCTTGGGTGGTGTCTGTGGCTCAGTGAGTAGGGCACTGGCCCCATATACCAAGGGTGGTGGGTTCAAACCCAGCTCCAGCCAAACTGCAAAAAAAAAAAAAAAGCTGGGTGTTGTGGTGGGCACCTGTGGTCCCAGCTACTCAGGAGGCTGAGGCAAGAGAATCACCTAAGCCCGAGAGCTGGAGGTTGCTGTGAGCTGTGATGCTACAGCACTCTACCAAGGGTGACAAAATGAAACTCTGTCTCTAAAAAAGAAAAGAAAACTTCTTATATCCAGAATACATAAGAACTCCCACAATTCAATAACAACAAGGTACTCAATTTAAAAATGGGAAAAGGACTTGAACAGACATTTCTCCAAAGATGATATAAAAATGGCTAATAAATGCGTGAAAAGATGCTCAGCATCACTAATCATTAAGGAAATGCAAACCCAAACCACCACAAGGAACCACCTCAAATCCACTGGGATTAAAAACAAAACAAAAAGCACCCAAGAGTTCGCAGAGATGTAAAAAGATTGGAATCCTTGTGCATTGTTGGTGTGAGTGTACCATGTGCAGCTGCTATGGAAACAGTATAGTATAGTGGTGTATAGATTACATATATATGTATATATAGCACATATCCTCAAAAAATCAAACACAGAACTACCATATGACCCAGAAGTGCCACTGGTCAATATATTCCCCCAATTGAAGACGAGAACACCAATAGGAGTTGTACATTTACGTTCATAGAAGCATTATTCATAATAGACAAAAGATGGGAACAACTCAGATGTTTCTGGATTAATGGATGGATAAAGAAAATGTGGTATGTACACACAGTGAGATATCATTCAGCCTTAAAAGTAGCAAAGTTAGGGCGGTGCCTGTGGCTCAAAGGAGTAGGGCGCCAGCCTCATATGCTGGAGGTGGCGGGTTCAAACCCAACCCCAGCCAAAAAAAAAAGTAGCAAAGTTCTCACACATGCTACAACATGGATGAACCCTGAAAACATTATGGTAAGTGAAGTAAGCTGGACACATGGTGAGGACCCAGAGTCATCAAACTCATACGGTCAGAAAGTGGAGCAGTGGATACCAGGCCTGGGACCGTGGGAGTTATTACCTAACGGTTACCGAGGCTTAGTTTGGGATGATGAAGAAGCTGTGGAGATGAATCATGGTGACAGTTGTACAATAATGTGAATGTGCTTGATGCTGTTGAAATGGTAAATTTTACGTATATTTACACACACACGCACACACACAAAGACATTGCTGAAGAAATGTGTCTCTTGGATTCTGGTTCCAAGAATGGTTGAAGGGAACGAGGCTTGCACAAGTCACAAGCTCCTGCGGGTGACCCTTCCTCCAGGGCTGGGAATGGCCAGTCTGCATAGCCCAGCTCTGGACAGCTGGGCCCAGCCAGGCCTCACATAGCCAACATTTTCCATAATAATCTCTAAGCTGGGAGACAGAATCTTGCTTTGAGGAAGCAGTGAGTCACTATTGATCTTTATCTGAACTTGATCTTTTTTTTTTTCCATAAAAATATGGAATGCTTCATGAATTTGCATGTCATCCTTGCACAGGGGGCCATGCTAATCTTCTCTGTATCATTCCAATTTTAGTATATGTGCTGCCCAAGCGAGCACTGAACTTGATCTTCTATTTCTATACCATTGAAGTATATACACACACAAGATACATGTTCGTTGTGGACAAATTTGCAAGCATGATAAAGCACTCATGAGAAAATAACAAATACACAGAATCCCAACTTGGTTATATCTGCCCAGCTCTTCTCTATTCATAATACATACTTAATCACTGTGGTCATATATCATGCTTTTATTATCTGCATTGTTTGCTAACATGCAACGAATAGTTTACCTCATCTTTTAATGTTTCCATAACACACTTTAATGATTGAAAAGAATCCATTGTTCAGCTGTCCCTTAGATAACTTCTTTACCTAGTTCTTTATGGTTGGCTGTCTAGGTGATTTACAAATGGGCTTCTCTGAACATCTTACTTGAATGTCTTTAATAATTCCCTTAAGGTACTCCTAGGAGAATAATTGTAACTTCACAGAGGATGTGCTTTTGAAAGGCTCTTAAACATAGTATTACCAATTGGCCCTCCAGGAAGGGTGAACAGATTGTTCTAGCACCAACAGCCTGTGAGTGTATGTGGGTGTTTCTTACACGAAGATGTCTTATTCTACCTGGCAGGAGACCTGTCACAGCACTATTGCTGGGGGTGGGTCCTGGCTCAGGGGCTTTGGTCCTCTCTGAACTCCTGTCTTTTCATTTTTGCTGAGCAGTACCAAAGAGAGTGGGGCAGGGAGGATCTAGGCTCTGAGCTCTACCGGGGAAACACCCTGAGCCCAAGTTCCCTGGCTCTTGAGAAGGCTCCACTCCTAGTTGTCCCTGGAGACCACTAAATACTCTTAGCACTTGTTTGCTGGAGCTGTCAGCTGTCAGACCATTTCTCAGGCATGGGGTGTAGATTGCCCCCCAGCGTTCCACCAGACCCTTCTGGCTCTTCACTCTGGCTTGGAGAGTGGTGTCCACAGTCTCAGGGGCAACAGTTTTGGGGACACCTTTACTATGAATCAGGTCTGCACTATGAAGTGCTCATGACCAAGCCTTCCTGCAGCCTCCCGCCTTCAGGCTCGCCCTACTTCATGGCAACCTGAGGCCATCCACCATATTCAGCCCAGTCACACAGGGGCAGCCGAAAACCAAGGCTGACTTGGGCACCCTTTCCATATCTGTCCATCTTGACTGTGGGCAAGGCCCCCAGGGACACAAGACACACAAAGTTCTGACCTTCCCAAAAAGCCCCCTGTAATTCATCCCATCCTCCCGTCCCCAGGCCACGCACAATCTTCCCCATCTGGGTAGTGGCGTCTCAAATTGCTACCTCTGAGTGGTTCCCCAAACATGTCTTCTGTCCTCACCCTCCTTAACCTTTCAGTTTTAAGAACAGAAGAAGGTTGGTCCCCTGCTGCCCTCTCCAGCCTGACACCATCACCGACCATCCAGGCCAGAGAGAACTGCTTGCCTTTCTCACGTGCTGGTCAGAACTTCTCCCACCCTTCCTACTGTGAGTGACCACAGCCGCTGACAGCAGGGAGTACTCACCGTGTGCTCAGCCACCACCTCTGCCAGGAAGCTTTCTGGGATGGCTGCCTGACGATAACAAGCCACTCTATGGTGTTGGCTCTTCCTGCCCTTGGTTACAAAGGGCAAGGGCCATGTCTTCAGCGTCTTTAGTGCTCAGTGCAGGGCCTGACATGGATGTCCAGTCACATCGTGTTTGCAGGAGTGATCCCAGGATGACACAGTCTGGGTAGAGTGAGTGGAAGTTGTCAGACCATCCCATTTCAGATACTGCCTTGTTTGGAAAGAGGACAGACTAAAATCTGTCCCTGACATAGAGGGATTAAAAGGCAGAAGAATGCTGGAAACAATGTGACAATTTTGAGTCACCTAAGAAAGCAATTATGTTTCCAGTGTAACCCTTTCACTAATTTGCTGTGTGACCTTGAGGAAGAGGCCTCAGGCCTGTCTTGACTGCTGAGCTGTCCTCAGTGATCACCTCGGGGCTCCCAATTCCAAAGGAGCTGGTGCCACATTGCAATGCTAATCTCTAATGGTGGCCACCATCACATCACAGCCTGTCCTGGGAGGGGAAGAGGGTCTCCTAAAACACTCTACAAGGTCCACTGCAGATGCTCTACCTGGGCTGGCCAGCCATCTCCTCCTGCTCAGTGGCCAGAGACTGCTGGCCTGTGGTGAGAAGGCTCCAAGCCTATGTGCCCACATACACTTGCTCCTTGTCTCACACATGGGGACAGACAGAGCATTTGTGCTTTGTCCCCTCTTCTCTGTTCTCTTAAACTTCCTTCTGTTTTTTTTTTTAAGTTTTATTTTATTATTATTATTTTTTGCAGTTTTTGGCTGGGGTCGGGTTTGAACCCGCCACCTGCTAGTATATGGGGTTGAAGCCCTACTCCTTGAGCCACAGGCACCACCACCAACTTCCTTCTGTTTTATAGTCAAAGAGACCGATGTCGTGGCTGTAGGCTGCCCCTTGGGCCTCCCCATGGCTGGGTCTCATCACACTGACCAGCCAGATGCTCATGTGGGTCAGGCTCTGACAAGTGCCAGGTAAGAGGACTCCCACAACCCAGGGGACTAGTCAGGAGAGGCACCTGGTCTAATGAGGTTCAGGAAACCAGTGGCTCAGGCAGGAGAGGATTCCATGGGGAGGTCCTACCCCTGATTGGAGCTCAGCCATGATCATGTTTGCCACTGTTAGGGTAAAATGACAAATATAAGGATGTCGTGGCAAGTTTTTCATAAGGTTATGTTTGTTCAGCACAAAGGAATGGTCTTTGTCCTGAGATTGTCTTCTTCTTCTTTTTTTCTGGTTTAAAACATTCCCCCAAAAAGGGAAATTATAATTAATTATTTTTCTAAAGGCCCCAACATGGAAAAATAGAAAGTTGGCAATCTTCAGTAGGTCTGTGATATTCCTTTGAAATTTGACCAGGCTGTGAATTCCGGATGTCTGAGAACTGCGGTCTGTGTGTTCCCTGCTGAGGCCTCTGGGGAGAGTCACTAGGTCACTGCTCCCTGTTTAGAGACTGCAGTGGCTCCCTATCACCCTTGAGTTTGGAGCCAAATTCCTTTTCATGGCATCAAAAGCCTAGGCAGATGGAAAAGGAGGAGGAGAGGAGGATCCGGGGCAGCTTCCCGGAGGAGGTGGATCTAAACCTCCTTGGCAAGGACAGACTCCTTGGCAGGGGGAGAATGGGGAGGGGGCAGTCCACATGCAGGGGCACCACGTGCGGGAGGAGGCTGGGATGGAGGGAAACAGCTGTAGTGGTATGTGGCTAGTTGAGCAGGGATGGGGTTGGGGACACATCACAGAGCAAAGCTCCCAAGACAGGATGCTAAGAAGTGTGACATGCAGGGTCCTAAATATGTGAATATAATTGTGCCCACTTTATAGATGAGGGTTGCAGGGAACAGGGAAAGCCACAGGGGTCACACAGTGAGCTAGGGCTGGAGAGAGATTTGAATCTGGGTCCCTCTGACTCTCAGATCAAGCTCTGCCACCTGAGGGTCTGTTTGGAGCTGGTACCCCATGTAACCACCCACGTGGGCCGGTGGCTGGCAAGGCTGCCTAGCTGTGAGGCCCAGCTCCACCCTGGCTGCTGCTGAAAACCCCAGGGAAACACCCCTCAGCATCCCGGGCTGCCCCTGCTGTTAGGTGGGCTGCTGGCTTCCCACAGGGGCCCTCAGGACAGATGTTGCAGGGGCTGGGCCCTTGGCATCCCTTCCCCACACCCAGCGCATGCCCAGAGGCCCTGGGTCTGCAGCCCCAGCCTCTAGGCTGCCTCACTGGCTTGCTGGTGGGGCACCCACCCCTCCCACTGCTTTGTGCAGGAAGACAACTTCCCAGCCTCCCCACATGTTCAGGGATAGGGATGTTCTTGGGGACTCAGAGGCCCAATTCAGATCTCCCTGGCAGAGCCTCTCCTGCATCCCACAAACAGCTTTGAGCCTCTTTCCAAGTACTGGAAATGCCAGTGCTGTGGTCTGTCCCCACCTGCCATGGCACAGTGGGACTCGCACTGACTGGCATCCACCTATCCAGTTAGGAAGCCAATCAATGCCTCCCGATGTGACTGTGCCGTGAGAATTCGGAAGTTCCTGCCTGTATGGAGCTTGCAGTCTAGTGGGGTGACCAGAGCAGGGGGCAGTCCAGTGACAGAGGTGCACTCTGGTGACGGCCACTGGTCACAGTGCTCCGAGGGCAGCTCCAATCCCAGTGCCGCAGCGGCTCACTGGACACTTGGAGGAGGAAGGTGCAGCTGTCTCCCAGGCACCAGGCTGGAGGGCTGCAGAGGAGGGCCAGACCAGGATGGACGACTTTGGCCATCTCTAGACACCATCAGGGCCACCTGCCTCATTGTTCAGGGGAAACTGAGGCTGGGAGATGGTGCTCCAGGGTCCATACACAGTGTGTCAGAGCCCCAGCAGGGCCCTAGGCCTCTGGCTCCCTGGCCAGCCACTCCTGCCCTCGTGCATCTGTTTTTTCTCACGGGGCAGAAGGCATTCCTGGCAGGAGGGGTGGAGGTGGAGTGGGGCGGAGGGCACCTGGCAGCTAAGGTCATGGAGGGGCTCCTGGCAGCAGGGGGAGGCTGCGGGAGGGGTCCGGAGCGGGGTGCTGGCAGGGGACTGAGGGGCTCCTGGCCGGCCGGGCCGCCCGCCCAGACGGGCTGCCAGGCTGATTAGCATGGGCGAGGGGCGCTGGCGCGGGGGCGCCGCCGGCCGAGCTGGCACGTCCCTCGCGGGCCCAGCTGGCCGGGCCTGAGACACAAAGCGCCTCAGACGGTGGCGGTGCTCGGCCATTCACGCGCAGGGGCGGCCCGGGCTCGGGCAGCGAGGAATTCCCGCCGCCGGGGTGAAGAAAAGCGCCTGGGCCGGGCGGGGCTCGGCCGCCCCGCGCTCCTGACCTTGAACCTTTGTGACTGGAGCGCATGCAAATCGCGGCGGGGCCGCGCCAAGCCCCGAGGGCGCTGCGCTGCCCGGGGTGTCCAAGCGAACAATGCGCCACTGTCCCCGCGCGGCGCCGCGGGCTGGGAACGGCGCGGGCACGCACCCGGCGGCGCGGCGCGGAATGCCAATGCGACCCTCCGGCCGGCGGACGCGCGGTGCCCGCGGGTGTGGTGCGTGCGCGCGTGTCTGTCTGTGCCGCGCCCCCGCGCCCCGGCGCCCCAGCATGGACAAGGCCCGAAGGTCTCAGGTGCCTGAGGGTGACTGTCTCTCCCTCCCTCCTGCTCTCCCTTCCTTTCTTTAATTAAAGGGATTTTTTGAGTCCTAAATGATCAGTAACAAAATAAAGGTGGCCCTAATAAACCTCGCCCTAAAGAACTTGTGTGCCACTCCAGGACAGCCTCCTGTGCACACTTTCTCTCCGGGGCACAGTCTTTCGGACAGCCCAGGCCACCTCTCTTTCCATTCAGCGCCTGGACTTTTTCCTGGAATGTAACAGGTCGGTCACCAACACCCTTCCCCAGCTTTCATTTCATTCTTCTCATCAGCAGGGCTACAGCCCCTGTCAGGTGGGCATCTCCATCACAGTGACCACAGCTTGTCAGCAGGGTCTTCCCAGTCCTGCAAATGGTTGTACAAGGAGGACAGGGACCTCGCCACGAGTTGCTAACTGAGCCCATAAAGCTGTGCCAGGCCCAGATGTAGGTCCCAGAGCATCCACTCCAAAGATATGGTCCACGTTATGTGACTCAACAGACAGGAAACAAAAAGCACACATGCCAGGTGGGAAGCAGAAGCTGGTTTTGATGTCCATGTGCCTGGACAGGTGATTCCAGCACTCTATTAGTTTGGATTGGACACATTTACAAAAAGAAACAGCCATAGCCCGAGTTCAAAGTCCCACCCCTGCCACTGACAGGCAACGCATTGAGTGACCTCTTAAGACTCGATTTCCTCTCTAAATAGGGGTCTGTGATTCTCACATGCCCATCTTGCAGAGTGAGTGTCAGCTGTCTGGGTCCCCCAGGCAGCCCAGGTGTGTGTGGGGGTCCTGCGGCCTGTGTACATGCACACCTGTGTGAGGAGCGTGTGTGTGGAGTGGCCCCCAAGTGGCCCAGGTGTGTGTGTGGGGGGGGGCCTGCGGCCTGTGTACATGCACACCTGTGTGAGGAGTGTGTGTGTGGAGGGGCCCCCAGGTGGCCCAGGTGTGTGTGGGGAGCCTGCGGCCTGTGTACATGCACACCTGTGTGTGGAGTGGCCCCCAGGCGGCCCAGGTGTGTGTGTGGGGGGGGGCCTGTAGCCTGCATATGTGCACACCTGTGTGGGGAGTGTGTGTGGAGGGGCCCCCAGGCGGCCCAGGTGTGTGTGTGGGGGGGCCTATGGCCTGCGTGTGTGCACACCTGTGGGGAGTGTGTGTGGTGGGGCCCCCAGGCGGCCCAGGTGTGTGTGGGGCCTGTGGCCTGCGTGTGTGCACACCTGTGTGGGGAGTGTGTGTGGAGGGGCCCCCAGGCAGCCCAGGTGTGTGTGTGTGGGGGGCCTGTGGCCTGTGTACATGCACACCTGTATAAGGAGCATGTGTGTGGAGTGGCCCCCAGGCAGCCCAGGTCTGTGTGTGGGGCCTGTGGCCTGCATATGTGCACACCTGTGTGAGGAGCGTGTGTGTGGAGGGGTGTTTCTGCCAGGGTGCTGGGGAGCTCTGCTCTGAGATGGCAAGGCCCCTGGACAGGAGGAAGAAGTTAAGAGGAGGTGACTTCAGGCAACACATTCCCTCCCTAGGCCTTGGTTTCCCCAGGTGTCAAATGAGGAGGCTGTGGGGAAAACCTCTTGGGCTCCTTCCAGCTTTCATAGATGTAAGTGATCAGGAAGGATCAGGAGTAGGTGCAGGGAGGTACTGGCATTGTGGCATTGTTGGTTTCCAGCAGTGGACTCACTAAGGCCACCTTTGTGCTAGACCCTGGGATAGACATCCCCCCTTCCAAAGGCATGAGTCCCTGAGCTGTCCCTGGGGGGCTCGGAGCCTGGTTGGGGACAGAAAGTTTCGGGGGAAGGTAAAGAAACAAGTGGTAGGAGGAAGCCTGGGGTGAGCACGGTGCAGTGGAGATGGGGGAGGCCAGGGACAAAGCCTGGGGTGAGCACGGTGCAGGGGAGAACAGGGGAGACCAGGGAGGAAGCCTGGGGTGAGCACGGTGCAGGGGAGAACAGGGGAGGCCGGGGAGGAAGCCTGGGGTGAGCACGGTGCAGTGGAGATAGGGGAGGCCGGGGAGGGAGTCTGGGGTGAGCACGGTGCAGTGGAGATGGGGGAGGCCAGGGACAAAGCCTGGGGTGAGCACGGTGCAGGGGAGAAC
>CAUYQV010090219.1:0-38728 GCA_963574575.1 Galagoides demidoff
CGAGCTTGGGTTCTGTTCTCTGTCTTCTTCCTTCATTAACATTATAATCTCTAGTTTTGGTTTGGGCCAGCAAGAACAGACAGTCAGTCTCCTTTATGTTTTTACTCTAAACAAAATCAATTGTATATGTGTTCCTCAGCCCTCACACTGAATTGTAATCCTAATGGTAGCTTCCTAATTTTACTTCACTTCTTTGTATCTCTGTTAAATTCTTACCGAATGTTTGAAAGTATATAAGATAATCAGTAAAGTCAGGCCTGATTGCTGACCTGAGCAAGTCTCGACCTCCCTTCAAAACAATCATCTCGTCTACAGTTCCTTTTCCCTACGTCTCTGATCAGAGACTCCGAGAACACCTTCAACTCAGTCTAAGCAACATGGTATCCTATAATACCATAAAAACAGGGACTTTAATACTCCTCTTACAGAGCTGGACAGATCCTCTAAACAGGTAAAAAGGTATATACGAAGGAATATACTAAATCCAATAGGGTCCCTAAAAGATATCAGGGACTTAAATGAGACCCTAGAGCAACCATGCTTGATAGATGTGTATAGAGCACTCCATCCCAAAGATAAAGAATATACATTCTTCTCATCATCCCATGGAACATTCTCCAAAATTGATCATATCCTAGGACACAAAACAAACCTCAACAGAATGAAAAGAATTGAAATTTTACCTTGTATCTTCTCAGACCACAAGGCATTAAAGGTGGAACTCAACTCCAACAATAATGTTCAACCCCACAGAAAGGCATGGAAATTAAACAACCTTCTGTTGAATGACAGTTGGGTGCAGGGAGAAATAAAAGAGGAAATCATTAACTCACTTGAGCACAACAACAATGAAGACACACACAAGCTACCAAAATCTGTGGGATATTGCAAAAGCAATTTTGAGAGGAAAATTTATTGCTTTAGATGTCTACATCTGAAAAACAGAAAGAGAGCGTATCAACAAACTCACAAGCCATCTTATTGAATTGGAAAAAGAAGAACAATCTAAGCCTAAACCCAGCAGAATAAAAGAAATATCCAAAATTAAATCAGAGATCAATGAAATTTAAAACAAAAGAATCATTCAAAAAATTAATGAAACAAGGCATTGGTTTTTTGAAAAAATAAATAAAATAGATAAAACTTTGGCCAGACTAACTAGAAATAAAAAAGTAAAATCTCTAGTAACCTCAATCAGAAATGATAAAGGGTAAACTGATGCCACAGAGATACAAGAGATCATCTCTGAATATTACCAGAAACTCTATGCTCTGAATTTTGACAATGTGAAGGTAATGGATCAATATTTGGAATCACACCCTCTCCCTAGACTTACCCAGGAAGACAGAGCTCCTGAACAGGCCAATTTCAAGCACTGAGATTAAAGAAACAATAAAAAATCTTCCAACTAAAAAATGCCCTGGTCCAGATGGCTTCACACCAGAATTCTATTAAACCTTCAAGGAAGAGCTTATTCCCATACTCCATAAATTATTCCAAAAAATTGAGGAGGAAGGAATCTCCCCAACACGGTCTATGAAGCAAACATCACTCTGATACCAAAACCAGGAAAAGACCCAACTAAAAAGGAGAATTTCAGACCAATTTCACTAATGAATATAGATGCAAAAATTCAAAAAAAAAATCTTAGCCAATAGATTATAGCTTATCATCAAACAAATCATACATCATGATCAAGTAGGTTTCATCCTGGGGATGCAAGTTTGGTTTACTATACGCAAGTCTATAAACATTATTCACCATATCAACAGAAGTAAAACCAAAGACTGTATGATCCTCTCAATAGATGCAGAAAAAGCATTTGATAAAATCCAGCATCCTTTTCTAATTAGAACACTGAAGAGTATAGGCATACGTGGCACATTTCTGAAATTGATCAAAGCTATCTATGACAAACCCACAGCTAATATTTTACTGAATGGAGTGAAATTGAAAGCTTTTCCTCTCCAAACTAGAACCAGAGAAGGTTGTCCTATGTCACCATCACTATTCAAAATAGTGCTGGAAGTTCTAGCCAATACAATTAGGCAAGACAAGGAAATAAAGAGCATCCAAATGGGAGCAGAGGAGGCCAAATGCTCCCTTTTTGCTGACAATATGATCTTATGCTTAGAGAACCCCAAGGACTCAACCACAAGACTCCTGGAAGTCATCAAAAAATTAAGTAATGTCTCAGGATAGAAAATCAATGTCCACAAGTCAGTTGCCTTTGTATACGCCAATAACAGTCGAGATGAGAGGCTAAATAAGGACACAACTCCCTTCACCGTAGATTCAAAGAAAATGAAATACCTAGGAATATACTTAACAAAGGAGGTGAAGAACCTCTATAAAGAAAATTATAAAACCTTAAGAAAAGAAATAGCAGAGGATATTAACAAATGGAAGAACATACCATGCTTATGGCTGGGAAGAATCAACATTGTTAAAATGTCTATACTTCCCAAAGCAATCTACCTATTCAATGCTATCCTTATTAAAATACCAACATTGTACTTTCAAGATTTGGAAAAAATGATTCTGCATTTTGTACAGAACCAAAACAAAAAAATCCCCATATAACTAAGACAATTCTTAGTAACAAAAACAAAGCCAGGGCCATCACCATACCAGATTTTAGGCTGTACTACAAAGCCATAGTGGTCAAGTCAGCATGGTATTGGAACAAAAATAGAGACATAGACATTTGGAATTGACTAGAAAACCAGGGAATGAAACTAACATCTTACAACCACCTAATCTTCAATAAACCAAACAAAAACATACCTTGGGGGAAAAACTCCATAATCAATAAATGATGCCGGGAGAACTGGATATCCACATGTAAAAGACTGAAACTGGACCCTCACCTTTCCCCACTCATAAAAATTGATTCAAGATGGATAAAGGACTTAAATTTAAGACATGAAACAAAAAAAATCCTCAAAGAAAGTATACAAAAAACACTGGAAGATATTGACCTGGGGAAAGACTTCATGAAGAAGAATGGCCGCCATGGCAATTGCAACAAAAGCAAAAATAAACAAATGGGACTTAATTAAACTGAAAAGCTTCTGTACAGCTAAGGAGACAACAACTAAAGCAAATAGAAAACCTACACAATTTGCATATTTTGAATCAGACAAAAGCTTGATAACTAGGATCTATAGAGAACTCAAATTAATCCACATGCAAAAAGCCAACAATCCCATATATCAATGGGCAAGAAACATGAATAGAACCTTCTCTAAAGAAGACAGATGAATGGCAAACAAACATGAAAAAATGCTCATCATCCCTAATTATTAGATAAATGCAAATCAAAACCACCCTGAGATACCATCTAACCCCAGCGAGAATGGCCCACATCACAAAATCTCAAAACTGCAGATGCTGGAATGGATGTGGAGAGAAGGGAACACTTTTACACTGTTGGTGGGACTGCAAATTAATACAACCTTTTTGGAAGAAAGTATGGAGAACCCTCAAAGAACTCAAGCTAGACCTCCCATTTGATCCTGCAATCCCATTACATGTCATCTACCCAGAAGGAAAAAAAATCCTTTTATCATAAGGACACTTGCATTAGACTGTTTATTGCAGTTCAATTTATAATCACCAAAATGTGGAAACAGCCTAAATGCCCACCAACCCAGGAATGGGATTAACAAGCTGTGGCATGTGTATACGATGGAAGACTATTCAGCCATTTAAAAAATGGAGAATTTACAGCCTTTGTATTATCATGGATGGAAGTGCAACACATTATTCTTAGTAAAGCATCACAAGAATAGAGAAGCATGAATCCTATGTACTCACTTTTGATATTGAGAGAGGATACTGGAGAGGGGCAAGGTCCAGGAGAACAGGTCTTCTCAGGGAGACCACGAGAATGCACCTGCAGGGCCCTCTCCATGGTGACTCAGCTCTTGGGAATTTATAGGTTTAACTCCCTGGAACTTGGAAATGTCCAAGTTCTGTGAAATCCTGTAGTTCTGTAGGGGCTGGAGTAGCATCTCCCACTTGATTCAAACTGGCCAATGGGAAGGGTGCCTGTGGGGTGGAACTTTTTGACTGTCAATAAAAAAGGGAAGACCAAGCCAGTCAGGGAGCACAGCCATTTGGAAATCTATGCCATAAGCTCCTGGCTGATGAATAAAGCCCTTCCTCTTATAACTATGGTGTTTGGATGCTCTTTTTCTCCATTGGGCCTTGTCTTCCTGCAACAATATAATTTTAAAAATTAATTTTAATTAAAATAATATGTAATTTTATGTTCTCATAAAAATCTACACATTGTAAATAGCACTGAAGCCCAATTTGATCTCAGTCATTGTTTTCACTCAAAGCTCTGCTCTTCCCAGTTTAGTGTACCCTCTCCCAGAATTTTTTATTTGTTAACATATATATGTCCCTCTAGAAGAGATATAGAATTGTGTGTGTGTGTGTGTGTGTTTTATAAATAGAATCATCAATATGTTTCATGCTGCAATTTGCTTTTCACACCCAACAATATGTCTTGAATGTTTCCACATGTTGGTAAGAGAGTTCTGGTGCTTTCTTTTAAACTCCTATTTCATTTTCTGTAACAGGGTAGCACCAAACTTTATTTGCCTCTTCCTCTTATAAAGCACAATTAGGTTGCTTTCTTTTCTTTTTCTTTTTACTATTGAGGCATGATAGTAAAAAAGCAGAGCTAAAGATCTGTCCTAGCCACCCTGTGTAGGCATTAGCCAGGCCGCAGATGTCTCTGCTATCTGTAGGCTCCTCCCTTGACATGCGCGGGACCTAGACTGTAGCCTTGTAACTTCCTTAGGCCTCCGTTGCCTTTGAGGGCAGGTAACTCGACTGGTCTCAAGGGCATGGGCGAATCTGACCTTCCCCCTGAGTCCCGGGACCTTCAGATTATGTCATCCCTCACCCAGTTTTATGACCCTCATGTGCACTCTAGCCCTGAAAAGTGGATAAAAGAGAGGCAGGAGATTCGGGCTGGGGGGCTCAGTTTTTGAGACACTAGTCTTCCGAGTAACCCCCCCCCCCCCCAGCCTGAGAAATAAAGCTGCTTCCTCTAATCAACTATGCCTGGAGTCGTCTGTCTGCATCAGTTTCCTGCTACACTATGATACACATGGTACTTGGTGATTGTTAGCTTTCATGTTACCAAAGAGAAGGAGCCACAGTGACAAAGTGGCTACATCTAGTGTGCAGATTACAAAGACAAGATTTCAGAGCCTCAATTCCACATCTGATTATAGACAAAACAGTCTGCATTTTATTTTGAGAATGGTGATGGGGGCAGAGAAAACAAGCTAAAACCATAAACAAGAGCTTCAGCTATCACCTCTGGGATCACTTCCATATTTTTCAGACGATAAAAAGGACAGTCAAACCATAGTAAACAAATAGACATAGTTTCATTTGGGGGATTTGGGTGTGTTTTTAATTGGAAACCAACAGAAATCTCCTGCAGAGATAAGGAAAGCAAAATCTTAATTAAGAAGAGTATATTAGGTATGTGGAGACCCCATTCTACCCAGACATTCCACGTAAATGCTACTTCTGTCCACCCAGGGGTATACACGCTGCATCTTGTGGGTTAAGTTTTGACCAGTGGCACTTCCTTCTCATAGCTCTAGACCTCAAATAGCTTCAGGTCTATCCTACAGCCTTCAGAAGAACAAAACAAAACAGTTTGCATTTGTTTATATTTCCCAAATTAGTAGCTTTGTTTAGTGGGGGTTCATTATAAACATGATTTGTACGCATACGAGCTATGCCAGCATTATGAAAATAAATAAAAAAGAAAGTAAAAAAAAATCTTCCCCAATTTCTTTATCCCAATGTTAATTAACATTTTAGCAAACATCTTTCAGATAATGCATACTATTTCTCTCTCTAAAAAAAATACTCATTATAGAAATGACTAACTTGCTTTTTATTTATTTTTTCTAACTTGCTTTTTAAAGAACTGGCTTTTTTTCACTTAATGACATGTTCGACACCTCTGTCTTTACCAATGCTAATTGATGGGGTTTGTCCTTGATATTGACTGAATCACAAACCCTCCCATGCACATGATGGCGTGGTACATTTGTTCATCTGTGTGTTCATTCACTCTCTCATCCCGTCTGTCCTCCAAATCTTTGTCATGAGGCTCGATGGATATCAGGCAACATACTGTGAACAAGGCATACAACTGTGAGTGGGAAAGGCAAAGGCACAGTATGAGACCCTTAGGAATATAGGTCTGGCAGGGAAAGCAGATAAGCAATAATAGTGTGTGATAAATCTTATGGTACCTAATTTAGGGGGGTAATTAGGAGAGGGTTCTTGGAGGAAGTAATGACTGTGCTGAGACATCCCGGTGCAGAGGGGGAGCATGCCAGGCAGCAGGAGAGGGGAAGGTGTTTCAGCCGGGGTAGCAGCACTTGCAAAGACCTAGAAAGGAGTGAGATTCTGGGCATCCTGCAGAAATGCATGTATTTCATTCAGTTGGGGGACAGTGTTTTGGGGGGTGGAAATATGATACCAGGGTTTAGGTGGTTCATCAGCCTTGCTCAGTGACCCTCTAAAGTGAATCAGCAGTAACTCTCTAATCATGAATATTCCATATCCCTAAGTCACTCAGTTAAATTTAGGCCTAGGCATGACACAAGCAAAAGGAGGGACAGGTTAATTGCATCATTTTGATATATTTGTGGAAAATTGTGAATATGACCAGAGGTTCTCATAAGGGTATTTAAAATGAGGTGGAATACTTTGACCGGGCAAGAACACAGATGGGCTTTTTCTTTGGTGCGAGGTATAGCTGAGTGAGCATATACAGGAATAATTGCCCAGATACCTGTGTCCCTGTTGTCCAGATCTGGCTGCTTTTACAAGGGATAGTTCAAAAGTGAAATAAATCTCATGAAAAATATTAAAGTGTTAATATTCTGGAAACACTGGAACACTGGTGTTGAGGGACACAATGAAATGACCAAAAGTGAGCAGCCAGGCCACACTGATCAAGCAGGATGACGCCCTTAGGCACTTAACCCAAGTGCTTCAGGAGCACACACAGGGACTGAGTAAGGTGAGTGGTCCACACGAAAGATCTGGGAAGTCAGAGATGAGAGGAGAAGCCACCACCTGGGGAAGAAAAAGGAAAAGCCCAGCAACTAGCTGAGGTACATCACCCAGGATGCTGCCACGAGAAGGTGGCGGCAGGGAGGTGGCCGGGAAGGCAGGTTGCTCCTCACAGGGCAGGGGAGGTGCTGGAAAATAGTCACCCCAGGTACTACCCTGCACACAAGGACTGAGAAGTCTGTGTCTGCTAGCTGAGTGTGCCCTAAAGCAGGTTCTAGATAGATGAGCAGAGGCCTCACAGTGGCTTGGGTCCTTTCCCAGAGTGTTCCCTGGGGTGGGTGACCTCTCCCAGGATACTTCTTACCTTTAAAATGGGCTCACAGCATTCCCTACCTAAAATCAGTGATCTACAGAACTGATTGCAGCAGGCAGTGCTGGGGACACCCACCTTACCATACCTGTGAGAGTAGGAAATGAGACACCAAAGGCAAAGAAGTTGTTGCTCAGAGAGGCTGTTACTTCAGGGCTTTGGTCTCTGGTTTGGCTGGAAAGAAGAGGTATGTGTAGAAACCACTGTTCTCTGCCAGAGAACAGGGTGTCTCTCCCATCAAATCACCTTCAGCATGGACAGGAAGAAAAACCACAGAGAGGGGGCTGTCCCCACACCTCCATAGCTCTGCAGGAGTGGGGTGCTCCCACCAGCCCAGGTCTGCTCAGGGTCCAACAGTGAACCAACTGAAGAGGGAGGGCCCACTGAGCACAGGTCAGTGTCAGAGGCACCCTCCAAGGGACAATTAAGATTCTGATCTCAAAGATGGGGGTACAAAGGCTAACACAATAACAGAATTTTGACATTCAAAAGTAGCCTCATTTCCCTAGAATGTCTTTGAAGTGGCATTTCCCCACTAGGGAAATTCTGGAAAATGAAGGTAGAACCATGGTCCTGGTTGCTTTTTACATTCTGATTCCCTGAGCTTTCTGGTTAAAATATTCATTTTCTTTTTCTTTCTATTTTGAGCAAACATGTCGAACACCTAGCAGGACACTGAGGTAAGCTGGACACTTTCCAAAATACCAAAGGAGAAAATATCTTTGATCACATTTGGACCCCAATAGCCAGGTTAGAAGCAAATCATTCCAAGACAGTGAGTGGGAAAGGATTTGCAAATGAATTAAATTCCAATGAGTGATACTACAGGTAGCTCATACATTAGAAGGAAGTGTTTATTGACTGTATATTATACTGAGAAATAGAAAAGATAAATATTTGTGCTTCCACTGAGACACATTTAAAATTCCCAAACACTCATTGTATAATCTGCTAAGCAATTTACCCAACTGTTTTGCATTTTTTTTCCCTGAACAGGTGATTACAATGATATTTATTCTAGGCTGTGTGGATTTGTTTGCGGTGGTTATTTGTAGTTGTTGTTTATCTGTTTTTGGAACTTTTTTCGAGAGGATGGTACTAACTCACTAGGAATTATATATGTGGGATTATAACGAATCTCTTCTGATTTTTAAAATCAAAATCAGTTTGGTTTTTCATTAACAAAATATACAAATCTACAATCTTGAAAATTGCTCATGGGACAAAAAATATTAATTAGGTCATATGAAGTCTGCTTTCAAAGTCATGCAACTGGTTTTCCTGGTTAATAAACTGTTTAGTTAAGAGTAACCACACCTTTATTATACCATACAATATACCTAGAATATAATAAAATGTGAGTCACTAAATTAAGATCAAATAGATATCTTTTTTTTAATGTTAAGATGGGGTCTTGGGATCTTAAAATGTTTGGGAGGGGAGTTGCCATTCAACATTTCTTAAAAGATCTATGGAAATACCACACAGAGAGCTCTGTTTAGCCACAGGACAGCACGGCTCACCATGCGTTTTGCTCATTTGCCATTTTTGTGTTCAGAGAGATTGACTGTTCAGTAGACTACATGGAATGAAGTATTTAGTTTTATTTGCCCAGCAAACGTATATATGATGGACTGGATTGAGAAGACATAGGAGATGTAGAGACTTCAGGATACGTCTTGTAGGGTATGTCTGGGCAGGAAGTAAAAAGGATCTTGATCAGTGGTTCTCAATCTTCCTAATGCCACGACCCTTTAATACAGTTCCTGTGGGTCACCACCCACAGGTTGAGAACCGCTGGTCTCGATGAAGATGAGGGTAGTTGGAGGGAAGAAAAAAGGATAAACATTGAGAAAGGAGCCAAAAGAATGAGGGCAGCAGGGATGTGGGTTTGAGGGGAAATAATGCATTTGCTTGCTTACAGAGACTGTGAGCATCCGAGTGACTCTCCTTCACACTCCTCCGGGTCACACTGGCACCTTTATATATGAGGGCCTTGGGGTGGCATTTAGGTGATCATAGAACTTCCCTTGGTGTCACAACTGCCTTGCCTTTCGCCTTCCCTACACCATGAGCTCTTTGATGGTGGGGGCTTTGGCTTTCATCTTTGTATCCCTAAAGCACCTAGCACCGTGCCAGGCACGTAACGGATACTTAGGAAATGTTTAAAAAAACGAAGAATGTGGTGAGGAAATCGAACAAGGGAGAGGTTAAGTGGTTTAGAGCAACATCTTTAATTTACAGAGTGCTAACCCAGGGCACCCGAGCAAAGGAAGCCAAATGTGTCCAAACAAGGTCAAGGTCACAAAGTTAGAGAGGTAGGAGGGGTCAGACACAAGGCTCGTCCTGTGTGCTATGTGATCCTTCTCTGCACACAAAGAAACACAAAATATACATGAAAAATATCTTTTAATAGACAGAAAGTGGCCATGATGACACTAACATGGCTGGGTTTAAGCCCCTAAGACTTGACCATGGAATGCATTGGCTGGTTCTAGGAAAACTGAATGTTTAAAATGATTATTTGATTAATTTTTTATGAATATTATAATCACATGGTTTGAAACCTTAAAAATGCTAAAAAGGTATAAATAAACAGGCACAGTCTCCTTCCTTGCCTTTCCTCTTCTCCCCACCTCTCCTGCCAGGCCAGTTGCTCCTCCCACCACAGATAGACACTTCCCTGCATTCCTTGGTATCTTCTGGAGTTCCTTTGTGCTTATTTAAGCCAAATGTTAATAAATATCCTTACTTCCCCCTTTTTGTTATACAAAATATAGCATTTTACACAGATTTTTTTTGCACCTTTTATTTTTAACTTAAAATATATTTTGGAGAACTCTCATATAAATAAAAAATAACTATCTTTATTCAGCTTCAAAGTATTCTGTTGGATGGATGCAGCATAATTTAATTAAATGACCTCTCATTGATGGGAATTTAGGTTATTTCTAATCTTTTGATGGTAGAAAAAAAATCCTGTAATGACTAACATTGTACATATTCCAAAGGTTTGTGCATTTGTAATTCTGACATATTGCCAATTACCCTCCTAGTGGTTGTGCCAATTTACATTCAAGTCAGCAGCACCTGATTCTTTACAGCCTCTACATCAGAGTGTGTTATCAAACTTTAGGATGTTAGCCAATCTGATGGATAAAAACCGGTATTTCAGGGGAGCTCAATTTGCATTTATCTTGAGGTTAAGAATCTTCCAGATTCAGCACACAGCTGGTCCCAGAAGGTGTGGGGACCTTCTGAAGAGAAGCAACAGATCTCCTGTCAGTAAAAGCATTTCACATGGATCAGCTCATTCAAATCCACACCTCCTTTAATGGTGAACACGGGTGCCCCATTTTACAGATGAGGAAACTGAGTCTGTGAAACAGTAACTTCTCAGAATAGGTGGGAAAACTAGGGCTTGATGTGGTCTGGAGGAGTCCAGGGGGTCCTGGATCTCAACCGCTAGCCTGTACTATTTAGGATGCTGTATTTATGCATAGAGTTTGAATTAGGTCATTTGTATGCTGTTCTTCTCCCCCTGGATTTATGCTCTTCTTCCTGGCCTAGCCATTTTCCAACTCTGTACCTGATTTGGAAGGATATATTTTTTCTATAATGTAGCTGTGGTTCATTGCATTTCCCTGTAGAATTTTGAGATGCAGCAAGTTCACTCTTGGGCAATCTCTTTCTGTCTGCACTTTACCCTTTTCTGCCTGTGTCTTGATAGAAGCCACTGTGTTTGTAACATATTATAAATATTGATTTGTTTTCTCTCATAAATATGGGAGGAGAAGCACTAGTCTGTGTAGTGATGATAAAAAAAGCAATTGGGGGAAATTTATTATTTTCTTGATTATATATGAGGGATTAACTCAGCATAATCACATGAGGACAAAATAGAGTAAGACTAGTTGATTTATAATCTCCTTATTAATAAACACAACTGGAATTTCCTAAACTTTCTTGGAAGAGACTAATTCCTCCCAAGTAGAACTAGTACATTGAAAAGAATGGAGAATTTAAAAGTCAGTTCTCTAGATACACAGCAGGTGTGCCTACACCATCATAGTTGTGCATTAGTGGTCTCCCACTGAAGGGGTGATGGCCTTGTTAGGAGGGGCTGAGAGCGCTCTCAGCACCAGTTGTCTATCTAGGAAGGCTTCACTTGGCTAAAAAATAACTAACATGTATTTCCCCCTCTCCTATCCAGGCTGTCTTGCAAGCCCTTCCAGGTTCCTTTGATCTCATGATCACATCTAGGCATCTGTCCTCATCCCTAACAACCACATTCAGAACACTGGGGTAACCCAGGACAGCACTTCTACCAATTGCGCCTGCCTTCCCAGGCTGGCCCCTCAGTCCCTCCTGTCCTGAAGCCACAGTGTGCTAGCCTAGAAAGGTAAGCTTTGTGAAAGCCAGGTCTCCACCTGGGGAACCTCCATTTGATAGGCCTAGTGGGCCTAGGCTAAGACAGAAAGGTGTCAGGCCTAGGCTATAATGGAAAAATACCAGTTAACTCCTAGCGAATTTCCAGATTGAAGCTTTCAAATGAAATGAAATAAGTCTAGTTCAGTCCCAAGATAAATGAGAAAGTACTAATTGATTTCTTGCTTCTAGTTCATTCCTGGTTTCTTGCTTGGCTAACTCCTTGGGAAACAGACCAGGAGCTACCAACTGTTCCTGGACTGACTGTTAAACAATGTCAGGTAGGGAAAATACTGAAACTAAAATGTATGGGGGAAAGTACTGAAACTAAGATGTACAAGGGGAAAATATTAAAACAAAGATGTATAACATATGGCTAACTAACCACAAAATTCTGCCTCTATATAATACTTGCTTGCCACCCAACCCGGATTCATCTGGACAGCCTGCGTGCCAACCAGGATGCAAACCAAGCCTTAAAAACCTGACCCTTTAGGCACTCGGGGCTGCTCTCAGAAACCCCATGTTGGGACACTGAGGCAGTTGCTGGCTGGTTCTTCAATAAAAAGATTCTGCTTTAAATTTGGCTTGTTTGGCAGAGTGGTCTTTGTGGAACTCCTGGGCACAACACACCCAGAGCACTGAGTCTCACGCTCTTGGGTCATAGTTGTCTTGGAAACCAAGGACCAGATAAAGGGTGTTTGCTATCAAAATTATCTAGGCCAATCCAATCATCTTAAAATTGCCATGAAAATTACCTCCAGTGACTGACATGAAGTTCAGTTGAGGGATGAAGGAATTTAAAGAATTCCCACCCCAGGCATTGCCATTTATTCATCCTAAGGGTTTACCAGAGTAAAGACAGATTAGGAAGAAGGGCTTGGCAGGAAGAGAGAGAAGAGGAACCACGATGCAGGTGCTTCTGTGTTTCTTCTCTATGCTTCCACTGTGATCAACCTCCTTTGGAAAATGGTGCTTTCCCCCTTGGCTGCAGGTTGGAATTACCCAGAGAGTTTTAAAAACTATTGATGTCTGGATCCCTTTGGAATCAGATGGTCTAGGAAACAACCTACACACTGAGCTGTTTAAAAGTTCTCTAAGGTTTTCTAGATGTTCATGTCATGCTGCCCATGTTCATAGCAGCATTATTTGCAATAGCCAAGAGATAGAAACAACCCTGGTTTCTATCAATGGTTTCTACCACTGACAGGTGACTGGATAAACAAATGTGGAATATACATATAATGGAATATTAGTCATCCTTAAAAAGGAAAGAAATTCTGACACATTACAACATAGAGGACATTTCATATTTGGGTCTAATAAGTTAAATAAGCCAGTCACAATGAGGCAAATAACTTTATGTCCCCTGACATGAGACATCTGGAGCAGTCCAAGACTTCTGGCTCTCATCATGGATATCAGCAATTTTCACAAGACAGTCTCCAGATTCGCTGTGTGAGACTCTTCTGGGCTCTTTTAGTTTGCTTCCTAAGATTATAGAGTTTGTATTTCAATGGTTGGAACCTGGGAATATGAATTTTAATCATCTTCCCGAATAATTCTGATGAGCTGCAAGGGTTGGAAGTCACTCATTGTTTCAAAATTCAAACTCTCTGATCTCACCCAAGGTCACGTGCTTCTCCAACCCCACCCACTGTCCTCCCTGTGCCCCACTGGCAGGACTTTTCATCCTCTCCATAGTACTCTACACTTCCTCCACGCCCTAGTTCAGAATTTTCTTTCTGCCTGGAGCACCTTCTACTCCTCTGCCTCTTGCAATCCTCCTCACCCCTGGAGACTTGGACCCACTTTTCTCTTCTACAGAACCTTCCTGGATTCCCTTCCTTACCCCATTTCCTTTCTCTCCTCTGCCCCACTGTTGGTCACAATTAGTTGTGTACTTTAGGTCCTTTTCTGTTATTGCATATCACTTTTGACATTTTAGATATGGTCTTGTGCTTGAATCTGATTCTCTCTGGAAGACAGGACACATCCCCCGGTCTTTACAAGATGCTTGGCTTACAGCATAACGTGTTCGAATGTGTTATATGGAAGTGAATTTAACATTCATCTCAGACCTCCTTTACTCCCAAGCTCCAGATAAATAAATCTAATGGTCCACACAATGTTTCAAGCTTTTCAAACAAAACACAGTCAGAACAAGATCTTGATATTTCCTTGTACCCTTTCCTTTCCCAGTGTTCCCCATCTCAAACGTGGCATCTCTGAACACTCAATTACTTGCTCAGGGCTGAACACTGACCATCACCTTTTCTACCTCCACATTTTTCACTTCCCACATCCAATCAGACATTAGGACCTGGCAATCCACAAACTCTCCTTTTACTCTTTATCTTCGTTGTCACCATCAGGCATGGTTATCTTTCTCTACAGTGAATTGCCACCTGGTCTCAAATACTTGTCCTTGCCCCTTCCAGCTGGTTCTCTTGCTATAACCACATGGAGGTTCATAACACATCCTGCACCAGCAACACCAGCTCCATTGCTGGGCCGTATTAATATTTTGGCCATATCTCTTTCCTTCCTCTGAGAATTTGCCCATTATGATCACTCAGCCTAGAATACTATTTTTATATCCCCTATTAGTAACCATCACTACTCTTTTTTCAGGCTTTAGTAGAAATGCCACCACCTCAGGGAGACCAATCAGCAGCCCAAGTGTTCTAGGGCCCCTGATTACTTCTGCAGCACACCCCTGATTTTTCCATCTTTGTCCCTCTTATAAGTGTGCCTATTAAAATAACAATTTATTGTGTTTTCCCTCTCTATTAGGTTTCATGCCTGACCATACCCTGTCTTCAAGCATATACTAATTACTCAATAAATAATTGCTACGTAAATGAGTTCCATCCAACCAGCCTGTATATACCAACCTTATTTTCTAGACCATACTTGTTTCCAGCCCCAAAGTAGAAATAAGTAAAGACTGAATCAGCCACTGAATTGCTCCTCTCTGGAGCTGGCCCAGCCAACCACTGATACACAAAATGTAGAGGGCTGGCGTGGGAGAGGGAGATGCAAGAGTGGATTTCTGGTCACCGTCGTGCTAAAAACCCCAAGTCTTCCACCCCTTCTCCTCTGAGTTCCTGCACTGCTTGGACACATAGTCTTGGAGCTTTTGACCCCTACCTGCCTGTGGCCCTGGGGCTGGGGCTAGGAAGGAGGACGGCCCACCCCTTTCCCTTTGCTTCTCAGGACCCATTATCATGAACAAAGGAGGAGAAGAAGGATTATTTTCTTGTGATGAATGCTGCATTTTAAATGAAGCTCCTTAGGCATTTAAACAATCATATTTATTCTACATGCAACAGTAGTTTCATTATATATAGTGAAAATCCTTCTAAATGTTAATGTAACATTGGCCCAAGGATCCTCACATTTGGAATGAATAAACCAAGATGTGGCCTCACATTAGAGAAAAACATACCAAGCTCAGTTCTCTGCTGAAGGTTGTTTTAGGGAGAAAACAATTTTTAACAGTTGTAAAGAACACAGCTATTGAAGTCTGAAAGATCTGAATTCAGATCCAAGCTTACTAACCAGATGACTTTAAGTATTTAACTTTAACCAGCTGCTATTTCTGAGCCTTCTTCACTGGGCTTTTTGAAAGGATCACACGGAGAAATATGTATCAACCAAGTTACACTCAGTGCTTTTAGACTTTAGTACACGGCTGGCCTTCCATATATGTGGGTTCTGTGGATTCAACCATGGATCAAAAATATTTGAAAAAATTTTTTGCAAAGTTCTAAACAGCAAAACCTGAGTTCATTGTGTGCCAAGTACTATTCTGAATATAAGCAAAAGAAGTAATGTGCAGGCATTGCGTTAGGTATTCTAAGTATTAAGTTATTAGGAACATTAGGAATTCCTTATCTTCTAGTTTAGCAACTGAGCTTATCTTGGGTCAGATCGGATCTTACCTAATTCACATCCATGATTAATTCAATAAATATGTCATGAGCTCCTTCCTCTAGTTCAAGCCATGTGTTGGGTATTGGGCAATGTTTAGGTGGACAAAATGAATATTGTTTTGCCCTCAGGCTGTCTACAGCCCAGTGGGAGACAAAACAGAGTCCAGCGAAGTAGTTAACACACAGCTGCAGAATGTGGTAGAATGCCAGCAAGCTGCCTGCTGTGAGGGGGAGTGAGGGGCAGGGGCCACGCAGAGAGGCAGTCAGGAAAGTGGCTCCCTCCTGCTCCCAGCCCACAACACAGGACCATAAGGGACTCTGTCAAATGTTTTATTTATCCATCATGGTGCTCTTCAAATTTCCTGATGCATTTGACAAAGCTAGCCTAACTCAGATGCTTTAATCTGACCAAAAAAAAAAAAAAAAAAAAGTAAATATGCAACACACACCCAATCACCTTAGTAGATTAAAAATAAAGAAACAATCCTTAAATAAAATGCTGGCAAACAAAAGCCAGCAGTATTTGCAAAGCATAATTCGCCATAACCAATTGGATGTGTTCCCAGACTACAAAGGTGGGTTGACATAAACAAATCTGCTAATAGAATTTATCCTATCAGTCTGTCAAAGGAGAAAGACTGTGTTTTCATCCTCTTCAAGTGGAAAAATTCTTTCCTAGCATTCAACATTCCAAAGAAGGTTTTCCCATACTATTCATTGCTGTGGTCATTTTGCCAGAAGTTCTGAGACTGACTACCAAGTATGATTATTAAAGTAAGTCAACCCTCAAGGTGAGCATAAAAATAATTGTGAGCCTCTCTGTGGGTGTAGAAAGGGTTAGTTTAGGTGACATCAATCTCCACGAGGTTTCAAACCAATATAAACACCATTTTAGGCCAGGCCATGTCATCTGCTCAGCCCAAGCGCTGAAACAGAAGTAACAAAAAACCCCCTAAAGGCCGTGGCCGCTCACTAGTGAGATGGTTTATGCCCCTGTATTACTGACTGACAGCCTCCATTTCTGAAATTAATTACTTTTCTTCTGGAGTTAAATTTGCTGATGATGCTTCTCATAAAAATATGAGGTCTTTACATAGCAAATGCTCTAATTAAATAAGAATAAAGGCAGGAAACTTGGAGACCTAAATGAGATACATTTATTCTGTGCATGTGGTTGAATCTTTAATAATTTGAAATGTAACAGTCTCTTCTCTCCTGGGATGGAGATGATATCTTGCTCTTTCCCGAATATGCATCCATCTCCCTTCTAATGTTTATTTATGACTGTGGTAAAGAGAGATGCACTTGCTTTGTTCTGTTCCTCCATCCTCTGCCCAAGCGCCCAAACCCCAGTGCTGTGGACTGAATGGCGTCCTCCCAAAATTCATGTGTTGAAGCACTAACCCCTAATGAGATGATATATGGAGAGAGGGCTTTTAGAAAGGAATGTTAAAGGAGGTCATAAGGGAGGGTCCTAATCTGATAGGATTGGTGGCCTTATAAGATCTCTACCTCCCTTCTTCCCTCCTCCCTCTCTGTCTTCTCCCCCCCTCCCCTCCCTTTCTCCTCTCCTTCTCTCCTCCCTTCTCTCTCTTCCTTCTCCTCCTTCCCTCTCTCCCTTCTCCTCCTTCCCTCTCTCCCTCTCTTCCCTGGCCTTTCTCCCTGAAGTCCCAGCTATTTGGGAGATTGAGGCAGGTGGACTACTTGAACCCAGGAGTTCAAGGCCAGTCTGGGAAACACAGAAAGACCCCATCTCTAAAAATAAAAACAAATACTCAGCTGAAGGTGAACTCAAGAGTGGAAATTAAACAAAACCCAAAAAACATGTGAGCATCCAGCAACAAGGAAGCCATCTACGAGCTAAGAGTCCTCACCAGAATGGGACTGTGCTGACCCCTGGTCTGGGACACCCATTCTCTAGAATCTGCTAGAAAATGAACTTGTGTAAGCCCCTAGTCTGCAGTATGTTGCTATGGTAGCCCAAGGCAACCATGACACCCAGAGGAGACACAGGGGTACACATGAGGTTGAGAGTGCACCTCATGTGTACTTCGGTTTCATACACAAACAAGAGTGTATGAAAAACAACAGCAAAATCCACTTTCTCTTCCTTCTCTTGTCTAAACAAACATTCCTCCCACTTTCAATGCTGGGCTCACATAGGGAGGGGTTCAGATTACTTGTGTCTTTTGAATGGGGTTCTAGGAGACCAAGAGTTGGTATACATTAACCTGTATAGGGACCACAAACATCATCACTGTCTCAGGATCAATACCTCTTCTCAGCATCCCTTCTTGTCCATGGGTCAGATCACAGTGAAGGTGGGACAGTGGGCACCTCTGTTTGCCAGGCACTGGGCCTGGCCCTGCAGCCTGAGATCAGCCCTTTCAATCCTCACATCTGCTGCATTAGAAGAAATACAGCAAAGGAGCTCCAGGCTATCCCTCCTATAAGGAATGGAACTGAGGTGTGTCCAGCTTTGAAGTCACTGCTCTTGGCACAGTTCTCTGCCCATATCATGATGCTTTCAAAGGTATTTATCACAAGAGCCACTGCTGGCCAAGAACAGAGGTAATGTAGAGAACAGGGGGATTTCCAAAACTCCAGACTACAATCAACTCCTGTCCTCCCATACCAACCCACTTGCCTTCACCCTAGACTTAGATCCATTAGGCAAAGGAGACAGGATCCTAGGTGCTCCAAGCACTCAGCACTCCCAAAGGATGCTCTGAAGTATTTGGCGGAGGGAAGGAGAATACGTTAAATAAGAATCTTTGAGCAGCAGGCTAGCTTGGTTAGAGGATTTAATGGGGATTGAATGAATGACAGTGGGTACCTCACAGAACCCAAGAGCAGAAAAGTGCTGGCCCCTGGGAAGTTTCCAGAGTTGGACACTAGAAGCCTGACCGGACCCCTTGCAACTCTTGCTCTCTGTCCTTCCTGCTTACTGCTCTACCCTTCTCTCTGTCCACACGGCAACTGCTTCTCTCCAGTCTGCAGGTGCCTTGCATGGGCAAGGTTACATTTTCTTGGCTCAGCTGTCCCGGACTTCAGAGTTATCTCTTATTTATACACGCCTGGGGGAAAGTACCTGGGTGAGTCTTCTGCTATTGGTCCAGTTTTGTGTGGCCCAGAGAGGCAGGATCACAGAGTAAGCAAGGCAATGACAAAATGATGACAAAAAGACCCCTCCCACATACACATACACAAATGTTTATCACAGAAAAAGGAGAGAAGGGAGCACTGAAGAGGAGAAAGCTGATCCGCCAGCTTTTGTTGTGTTTCTCCCAGGTGTCTGTGTCCTGGGTGTTACGATGAATGCAGGAATAACACAGGCTCCTCCAAGGACCTAGCTGGGGAGAGTACTGGAAGAAACGATTCCTGAGCAATACGCAACAGTGTTCACTCATGAGCTAAATTCTGAGGTCAAGGTGCCATGCCTCAGAGGTGGGGTAGGGCCTGTGGCACTGTGCCAAGCACTTGCTACATATGCTCATATGTTTTATCTGATTCCAACCTCTCAACAATTTATCTTTCAGTTAAATGCTGAGAAAACTTCATGGAGGGTGGAGGGAAAAAGCATTTAGTAGCACCATTAAAAGCATGAGCACAGTCTTGGTGGTAGGAAAGCCCAGGGTTTATACAGGAGAGATTCAGGTGTCCAGTAAATGAAGCAGAAAGTGCTTTGGAAAGGGTGGAACTTGGAGGAAAGAAGTTGAATAAGAATCCAAGGTAATCTGATCCCATGCATTGGTTCAGGTTACTTCTTGCTTCCCACTATGGTGTGCCAAGCTCTGGATACAGCTCGACCACGGTGTGCCATGCACTGGGGACAAAGAGATCAACAAGGAGAGAGCTCCCCAGTCTCGTGGGCTGGTCACACCCAGCACACCCTTCAACGTCTCGGTGACTGCTCCACCCCCTGTGGATTCTGGCTTCTCAGTGTATGAGCTGTGTTTTCCACCATGGCAAATAGGAAAGGCAGAGAACTAAACTCACAGTGTCATCAGTGTAGGCTTCATGTGTCACTGTCATTTTTAAAAGCACCTAAGGAGATTTTCTAAAGAATTTAATAATCTAATAGCCAAGACTGGGGGCTGTAGGGTAATCGGGTACCCAAAGCAACAGCATGTTAAAGACACTAATCTGTGGCACCGACTATGAATTATATTCCCCCCAAGTTGACACCATACCAGTGGGCAGCAACTTTGTAATGCTGTTCATATAGAATAAATCTCATTTTTAATAAAAATGTATCTTTAAGATATATACAACGATTACCCTAGAAATAGATTGGACTGTCTATTATATTGATATATACACAATCTTGGAAATTTGTCTCTAGTGCCTGGTTTACTATACACCAACAGAATTTAGAGCTCCATAAAAATACTTTATAACATTCAGGCAGCAATGTTCCTATTTCTTATGCGGATACATTGGAAATGTGGTTGGGGCTGTCATTCATCTTTGGCACTTAAATGTTTTTCACAAATAGTTGCTGCCTTAAGAAAGTATCAGCAAATAAAATGTTTTTATTTGGTCCTTTGGTGATACGTCAATAGACATTAAAATAAAAACTTCCTCTACTTAGGTGCTATAGCCCCCTTCAAAATGTTCTCGAGGGGGTGCTGAGGGGCCCCTAAGAACCCTTCAGTGGGCGATGAGAGACAGAGCCGAGGGATTATTACCTCTTAAAAGGATGGATCTCTGTGTTGTCCACTTTACCTCTATTGGGAAGGAGGGAGCACACTAGAATTTTACTGAGATGTACTCTCAGGCCCAGAGGAGCACATGACCTGTGCCTCGTGTCTGCCAGCCTGGGCGTGGGGCATGCAGGTGCCTTGTCTCCAGACATCAACAAAACACAGGCGTCTCTTTTCAATAAATGTAGTCCATAGTGATAGCTTTACCCACTGATAAGTAGACTTTACACAACCATTCATTTATAATATACACATATTTAAGTAAGAAGGCCTAATAGGGTGCTAAAAATACATTTTTCATAAATTGGATTTATGTGACCAGTTGTATTGCTTGGAATAGGTCCCATCTCTAGGGAATTTTGACTCTTGTTCCTTTTTCGTAGTGTAAGAATAGTATTAAAAACAATAATTGCTCTTCCTTAGCCCTCGTCCTTGCTTTAGTTTTCTTCCTAGGGCTTAGCACTTAATACACGATTTTATTTGTAGATTGTTTGCCTCTTTCCACTGGAAGGTAACCGTATGCAAGAAGGATTGTCATCTTTTTTTCCCTTCTATCTTCGGAGTCTAGAACATGCCTGGCTCAAAGCATGGACTCAATGAATACTTTTTGTACAAAAGGGAAAACGAACTTTATCTTGATTATATCCCTTATTTCCTTTAATTAATGCAATACGATAAGCAATATTGTTTATTATTCTCATATTTTTAAGAAAATAATAAGTGAATGCATTTTTCACATAGAGAGTTAAAATACCACTAAAGCCCACCTTATAGTCTTTCAATACCATTTCCTATTACAATAAACAAAGGCTTCCTAGAGAAACGACTGGTTCCAGATCCAGGGTAGGAAATACATGGAATGGGACTAGAACAACTTGTCATGCAGAAAGCAAAGAAACTATCAAAGACTACTTGAGTTGTGTCAAAGGTTTAAAAAGCCAACTTGAAGGGGCTCCCACTGACCAAAGATGGGGCAATATAAATATAAAAAGAATAACTGCAATAGACTGAAAACCTTAAAATGTTAAAATCCATTAGTTCATAATGATACTCAAAAAAAAAAAAAAACCAAACACCTGATTACTCTTCATTCTGAAAGTGCTAAATTAAAGAATCAGGACTTCCAATTTCAGCCCAGAGATATAGAGAGCTGGGGCAGAATTATTCCCACACTTACAGCAGGAAAAAAGCTGGACAAAATGCAAATTAAGTGACTGTCTTGAACTTTCAGAGAACTGAGGTCACAGGGCAAAAAACTAACCTGAAATCTGGTGTCAAAGACAAAATGCACCAGACAATTAAGGAGCTGATTATATTCAGACTGTTGGAACAGGAGGAACATCAGATTCAAAGATCAGTGCTCTGGGCAGTGTAGTTTTACCTTTTTTATAGGGAGAAATAGATGAGTTCCAGATGGGGGTGAATTACAGCTGGGATTGTTTTGCAATCCGGGGATGTCTCAGTCAGCTGAACTATAAAGGTCCGTCTCTGTGTCTTCCTGGTCTCACGGAAACCGTTGTGACTTCAGCTATTCACTCAGAAGGTAAAAAACAGGAAGTTGGTGAGGGGTGCAAGGGGAAGGTTCTCTATCTGACTCTATCAGCAGGTTCAGGCAAAAGGTGAAAGGCCTGTGTTTGGCTTTGTCACCAATAAACACAAAAGTCTTAAGCCAGTCATGAAAAAGAGTGGACAGCAAGTATTGTCTGAGTCCTATTGGGAGATGGGTCTTTGCAGTAACCCCTTTCCTGAAACACAAAACAAGGGAGAAACTTCTTAACTCTGGCCATCTGCTAGAAGCACAGGACTCAGGTCAGGTCCAACATCTCCCTGGAGAGAGAAAGGACCAGGGCATCTGCTTACCTGATGCAGACTACCAAATGCCGTGTAAGTGCATGCAAAGATGCGGGCAGAAACTTTTAAGAATTCCTAAAGGCTGGCTATGGACTAGGGGTAAGAGTGTGAACCCCTCAGGAGCCACAGACCTAGAGCAGGTTTACAAACTCCTACAGGTGGCCAGGGGAGGGGAAGGGCAGCCCCTCAGAGTATCAGAAGTATACCTCAGATGGGCATCAGCAACTCCACTGATACCTATCACACCCATGAAAGGAAAATCTTATCTTCAGAAGAGCAGTAAAAACTTTAGGCTTGAGAAGCGGGAAGCAATTCATTGCACCTGGGCATGGGGGATAGACAAGAAAAAGCAAAGGGCTAGCCCTAGAAGAGTAGGGGAAGAGCACAAAGCACAGCCCTAGGTCTGTGGCCACACCCGGGAGAACAGGGACACAGTGGCTAGAGGCTCAGTGAATATCTCAGGGACTGAGGCTAGAGTATCAGAAAATATCTCCATCCCTTAATCTCCTACCTCCACACCAACAAGAGTCAGGAAAAGATAACAGTATAAAGCAGATGGGAGAACACAAATCCTAAAGGGCGCAGCTTCACCGAGATGATTTAGGGTGTGGGTGTTCATGTGGGAGGCACCTGGGAAAAGAAAGGGAGTAAAGGCAATGAGCAGTATTTTTGATTGGTATCCAGAGGTCTCCAAACAAAACTTTCAATCAAAGATTTCATCACCAAAAGATTCAGTGGCCAAGGCTAGACAGCAATTTGACAAACTTAAGTGAGAGCAAAGTAGACTCATTTCCCTAGTAAATCTCCCCCGTCCCTGTCCTCCAGTTGCCTCTCTGTGTCCAGCTCTCCCACTTATCCTTCTGACTTCTCTCCCTCTGCACCTCCTTCTTCCTCTTCCCTTTATCCAGACTCCCCAGCCTTTCTCAATAATTTTTCTAATTTTCCAGCTGCCTGTAAGGATGCAACCCTCCTAAGTTCCAGGCATGCAGGTAACTATAGAACTGAAGCCTTAATTCACCTTGTACCTCGCTGAATTAGAGCTGTAATTATGAGAGTGAGGTGATGGATATGATAATTAGCTTGATTTTGGTAATCATTCAACATACCTGTATATCACAATCATGTTGTCATGTTGTATATCTTAAATATATATAATTTTATTAGCCAATAATCCCTCAATAAACCTGCGAAAACAACAACAAAAAAAAGAGCTATAATTAAAGATTTCTCTAAACCCAAATAAGACCAGCAAATAATCATATAGGAATTTAAAATTCTTTTGGGAATATATGACCTAGGATTTCCTAATCTATATCAACATGTTAGTCCAAACCTCAGTTGCTAAATTCTGGATGGCAAAAACTGATTGGATTGACCCAGAAAGGAACCTATAGGAACCTTCTTTTGACAACAAAACTGAGGGTCAAAATAGGCCAGAAAAGTTGGTCAAAGTCTCCTAAAAGCCATACCTGAAACATTTCCAGTCAAAACTGGTAGGGCCATAATTTAATCATGCAAAGAAACACAAGATGCAAGTCTAGGGAAAATACCTCCCTGTATCAAGGAAGAGTTGAAGTATTGGCATAATGGCAGCATTTCCATCTCATTTTGTCACTGAAGTTAAAGCTGACGTTAGAAACCTAATGCAAAAGTAGAAAATAAAAACAGGAGAAAGCCCTGTTAGCTAAGCTATATCACCTAGCAGAACATTTTCAAAGGGCCTTAGAACAAAAAAAGAGACAAGACCCAAAGTCAACTATAGATTACAAAGCTAGGTGGTCCATTCCCCAACCAAACACCTGCTGACAGGGATTAGGATTGTAATTGGTATATGCAATATGGGGAATTATTCCAGGTAGGATAGAATTTAGACGTACAGGACGCCCTGAGAGCTAGTGATGACTGGTAGGAGTGTGACGCTGTGCACCTCATGTTTTGGTCCCTGACCTGACGGTTGGCTGCCTCTGTGCCCCCAGCAGGTGGAAAACCAGAAAGAACACTTTTTATGGATCAAATCCACACTCTCAGGACGCATAATCAACACAGAAGAGGAAGCTCATCTGGTTTCACTGGTGACCCATAGCAAAGTTTGTTCAATGGACCCCAGTCCAAACAGTGAACTCAATGGTCAGTGAGGCTGGCTGGAACCGCAGAGGCACAGGGCCTTTGCCTGTGTTCTCGCCTGTGGTTCTCCTTCCTATGACAAATAACATTTTTAGACAGCACAACACAAAACAGTAACACACAAGGCAGCAAAAAAGGGATGAAAAGGGATGACCTGATCCAACCAAGGATGCCCAATAAATGGCACCAATGACAAAGTCAGTGAGCAAACTGAGAATAACTAGCCAAGAAACCAAAACAAAGGCAGCAGAGTTCAGACCCTGTGCTGCCTCCCAGGCTTTCAAGCTCTGAGCTGCAAGACACAGGGGCTGTGAATGCTGCAGCGGGCTGACAGCTGAGCTTGTGGAGTGCACAGCACAGTCTCTGTGGTGCCTCTACAGTAACTATAAAAATAAATGGAGACCAACCACATGAGAACAAACAAAGGTTGTTTATTCAGAGCTCGCAAGGAAGCCAGTCACCATCACTTATGCTCCACAGAGACTCAAAGATAGGCAGAGGCATGGGAAAGCTTTTATAGTGGAAAAAAGGGAAGACTTCAGATATGCCTTAGCTGGAGGTGTTGGCAGGGGAAATTTTAGGCAGGCTAACTAGAAATGGAGCATGCCCTGTCATTGGTTAGGGGTAAATGTCTAGCTCTCTCTGATTGGTCCTAAATTGGAATTGGGAACAAAATTAGGGACTGTGGCAGTTGTTTCTAGTATTTTTGTTGTGGATATATAATGTATATATTTGAGGTTTTTTTTTTTTTTAATTTTGAAACAAGGTCTGGTCCTGTCTCCAAGGTTAGAGCGCAAAGTGCATTGGCATGAGCACACCTCACTGCCCTCTCAAACTCCTGGCTTCAAGGAATCACCCCACCTTCGTTTACCAAAGTGCTAGGATTCCAGACATGAGCCACTGTGCCTCATTCCAAGTCATGTTTTGTTACAGGCACATAATGTACAATGATCAGCTCATGGTAATAGGGGTATCCATCGCCTCTAGCATTATAACGTCTTTGTGTTGGGAGCACTCCAATTCCATTCTCTCAGGTGTTTAAAAGCACGTCCTAACTTATTGACTATACCATTGTGTTCTCAAATGCTAGATCTTACTCATTTCCTCTATATTTTTGCACACACTAGCCACCCCCACTCTATCCTCCACTCCCTGCTACTCTCCCAAGCCTCTAAAACAATCATTCTATCCTCTGTCTCCATGAGATCAATTATTTTAACTTTTAGCTCCCTCATATGAGTGAGAACATCCTAAATTTATTTCTGTTCTTGGCTTACTTCACGTAATACAATGTCCTCCAGTTTCATCCATGCTGTTGCAAATGACAGGCTTTCCTTCTGTCTTATGTCTGAATGATATCCCACTGTATTAATATATATGTACCACAATTTCTTTATCCATTTGTAGATGGACACTTAGGTTGATTCCCAATCTTGCCTATTGGGAATAGATACTCCAATATACTGATTTCCTTTCTTTTGGATATATACCTACAAGTGCAATAGGTAGGTCATATGCTCATTCTAGTTTTAGTTTTTTTTTTTTATTTCTTTGCTTTGTTGTTGTTGCTGTTGAGCCAAAGTCCCACCCTATACCCCTGAGCAGAGTGCAGTGGTGTCGTAGCTCACTGCAACCTCAGACTCGGGCTGTGGGCATCCCATTGCCTCAGCCTCCAGAAGCTGCTGAGATGACAATGACAGGTGGTCTCTGCTGTGCTTGACTGGGTTTTTCCATTTTTTTCATGAGTTGGGGTCTCACTCTCCGTGAGGCAAGTCTTGAACTCCTGACTTCAAGAAATTCTCCCTCCTCAGCCTCCCACAGTGCTAGGATTATAGGTGTGAGCCACCGCGCCCAGCCTATTCTTAGTATTTTGAGAAACCTCCATACTTCTCACCATGGTGGCTGCACTAATTAACACTCCCACCAACAGAGTAGGAGGGCTCCCCTTTCTCCATATCCTCACCATAATTGTTGATTGAATAAAAGTCATTTTAACTAGAGTGAGATTATATCTTCATTGTAGTTTTGGTTTGCATTTCTTTTTTTTTTAGGTAGAGTCTTTGTCACTCTTAGTAGAGTGCTATGGCATCATAGCTTACAGCAACCTCAAACTCTTGGGCTCAAGTGATTTTCTTGCCTCAGCTTCCCAAGCAGTGGGGACTATAGGTGCCCCAACAATGCCTGGCTATTATTAGAGATGGGGATCTTACTTTAGCTCAGGGTGGTCTCAAAGTCATGAGTTTGGGTGATAGATAGGTCCACCTTGACCTCCCAGAGTACTGGGATGACAGATATGAGCCACTGCACCCGCCCTCCTTGGCTTGCATTTCTCTGATTAATGATGTTGAGAATTTTTTTACATACCTGTAGGTCTATTTTTGAGAATGTCTATTCAGATGTTTTGCCTATTTATTAATCAGATTTCTTCCCCCTACTGAATTGTTAGAGCTCCTTATATATTCTTTTGTTAATCCCTTGTCAGATGGGTAGTTTGCAAATACTTTCCCCCATTCCATGGGTTGTCTACTCACTTTGCTGATTGATTACTTTATTGGAAGAAGCTTTTTAGTTTGATGTGATCCCATTTCTCTCCTTTGCTTTGGTTGACTTCACTTTTGAGATATTACTCCAGAAATCATTGCCCAGACCAGTGTCCTACACTCTGTTTTCTCAATGTTTTCTTTTAATGGCTTTATAGTTTTAAGTCTTAAATGTAAGACTTTGATCCATTTTGAATTAATTTTCTATGTAAGAGAGATAGGAGTCTAGCTTTATCCTTCCACATAGGGATAACCTGTTTTCCCAGGACCATTTATTGAAGAGATTGTCCTTTCCCCCACCTTATGTTCTTGGCGTCTTTGTCAGAAATGAGTTTACTTTAGATGTATGGATCTATTTCTAGCTCTCCATTCTGTTCCACGTGTCTGCTTTATGCCAGTTCCATGCTGTTTTGATTACCACAGCTCTGTAATATAATGTAACATCAAGTAATATGATTCCTCCAGTTTTATTCTTTTTGCTCAGGATGGCTCTGGCTATTCTGGTTCTTATGTGGTTCCATATAAATTTTAGGATTATTTTTTCTACTTCTGTGAAGAATGTCATTTGTGTTTTGATAGGGATTGCATTTAATCTGTGGATTGCTTTGAGTAGTATGAACATTTTAGCAATATTTATTTTTTATTTTTCCAAACCATAAAATATATTTCCATTTTTTTTTTGTGACCTCTTCTGTTTCGTTCATCAGTGTTCCCTAGTTTTCATCATAGAGATCTTTCACTTCTTTGGTTATGTTCATTCCTAGGTATATTATGTGTAGCTATTATAAATAGGATTCATTTCTTGGTTTCTTTTTCAGATTGTTCCCAGTTGGTGTATACTACAGAAATGCTATTGATTTTGTATATTGATAGATTTTTTTTTTAATCCAGCAGCTTTATTGGATTCATTTATTAGTTCTAACAGTTTTTTTTTTTTTTTAGGTTTCTGTAAATATAAGATCATCTGGCCTACAAACAAAGATAATTTGACTTCTTCCTTTCCAGTTTGGATGCCTTTCATTTCTTTCTCTTCTTTTTCTTTTCTAATTGCTCTAGGTAGGACTTCCAGTACTATAGTGAATAATGATATTGAAAGTGGTGTCCTTGTCTTGTTCTATATCACAGAGGACAGCCTCTCAGTTTTTCCCCATCCAGTATGATACTAGATTTAGGTCTGTCCTATGTAGCTTTTATTGTGTTGATATTTTGGGTTCTTTTTGTTTTTTCCTGTTTGTTTGTTTGTTTGTTTGTTTTTGTCATAGTTGTTGTTGAGACAAAGTTCTACCCTAAGCCCTGAGCAGAGTGCAATGGCGTTGTAGCTCACTGCAATTTCAGACTCAGGCTGTGGGCTTCCTGCTACCTCAGCCTTCAAAGCAGCTGGGATTACAGGTGCTCGCTGCAGTACCCGGCTGGGTTTTTCAGTTTTTTTCATGAGTCAGGGTCTCACTCTCACTCAGACAAGCCTTGAATTCCTGAGCTCAAGCAATCCTCCTATCTCAGCCTCCCACAGTGATGGGATTACAGGCATGAGCCACCGTGCCCAGTGATGTTTTGGGTTCTTATGAAGGTGCTGTCTTCCATGGATAGCTGTTGGATTTGGTGTTCCTACCAGCAGACAATGGCTGGAGCATTCTGTTCACCATCTTGCTCTGCCTCCTCCAGACATTGTCAGTTACTAATAAAGTCCTGGCTGCCTGGGGATGATTATCATAGGCACTAATGTTTGTCATCCTGAATTGTTGTTAGAGATAGTGCTCTGAATTCCTACAAGTCTAACTTATAAATAGCAAGCCAGTTCCTGGGCTGTTTACTGTAGATAGATAATGGGCTGTTTTCCTGAGCTTATTGCTGCAGATTGTGGGTCAGAGTTCTCTTCTTCATTGTTGGTATATTCAGTCAGTATGAATAAATTAAACTATTCATACATAGCAATTCTGTGCTTTCTGACAGATTTTATGGTTTTATTTTGTTTGGTGCTGATCTCACATCCATCTTCAGTTGTTAGTTACTTTTTCTTCCCTGTTCTGTTGGTATCTCTTTGTTACCAATTCTCACTTTCTTCTAAGCTCCCATTAGAAACTTGGTTGTTTCTGTATCTTTTGTTTCCATTTCTTAACTCACCTTTCTTATTTTTCATCTGATAAACCCCTTGGCTGAATTTTGGTAGAATTTCTTTTTCAATCTCCCAGCTTGCTCAGTCTTCCTCTTTAAGTGTTTATTTGATGTTTCAGTCCCTTTATTGAGGATTTGATCCCCCCTTATAAATTATATTTCTTCATTTTAGGAAGATAATAATGCATTGTGTTTTAAAGATTCTGGGTATGTTAATCACTTTTTTAAAAAATTTCTCTTCTTATTCCTGAATTCATTCTTGGATTAAACCTTTGGATGTAAATTCTGCCATTGGCTAAGTTTTCTGCTTCTTCTATGGTACTAAATTACCTCCCACAATGGATGATTTTTGATGGTGTGTTCACCTTTGTGCTTAAATTTCCTGTTAAAATACCTAGTATCTTTACACTGTGGGACCTTAGCAAGTGTTGCTCTTATATGAGGTAAGAATGGGAGGCAAGGGTGGATTGAATGGCTGGGCAGACTAGCTGGCCCTCCATGCGTGAGCACCCTCCGTTTCTCCTGGCACTAGCAGCGCCGTCCTGCCTCTTTGATCCCAGCTCCCACCTGCAGACAGATACCACCACCCCAGGCCCTGGCTGCTGCATGGTCCCTTAGGAGGAGCAAGGTTGATACATGAGGTTTTATCTGCCTAGAGTGCCTCAGCTTAACACCCAATTCATTGCTTCTGAATCACCTTGAGATTTTGGCTTCTACCACCTCAATGGATGGGACTGTTTGGATGGCATTTCCAATTGTTTATGGTGAAGCTCTCCTTCAAAGAATCCCCTGGTCCCATATGCATACACACCTAGTTTTTACGTGAGAAATACATAACATTTTCTTTCATTTATTTCTATTTGGTGTAGGAATCAGAAGATTGCTGTATGTGTTTAGTCTACAATCTTGACACTGAAAACTTTTCATTGTAGTTGTTAAAGAGTGATCCAAGGACCCCTGAAGTCCCCCAAGACCCTTTTAGAGAGTCTGCAAAGTCCTTTCTTTTTAACTTCATATTCATGTAAAGCTGCATTCTCTTCAGTACTTCACCCAGAAACATATATTGTCTCTTTAATCAGACATCAGAAATTTGCACAAATATAGAACAATGCTGCTTTCATTAATTTTTGTTTTGAAATATATACTTATTTTCATAAAATATTAACATGTGCTAGGTCTTATTTCATACATTAAATAACATTAAGATAAATGTTAAGAGATAAATATTCTTATTAAGATAAGTTTCTATTACTTTTTGCTTTTTATAAGTTTCTTTGGACCATTTTTTTTAGTTTTTTCATTGTCCTTGACTAATTTGGTGTCATACTTTGTTACTGCTCTTATAGTGAATGCACTGGAATTTTAATATTTATATTTTGTTTTGTAAGTCTAAATTTAATAAACATATTATTTCTTCCTGATAAATAATAAGAATCTTTTAAATCTGATCATCTAATCTTGATTCTTATGGTTTTGTATGCTACAGTGTTATTTGTAAATTAATTTAACAGTCCTTCAGATGAGAGAGTTATGTTTTCGTTTTGCATAATCAACATTAGTCTTTTACTCATATTTACCATTTTATTTGCTTTTCCATTCCTTGTTCAATATCAGATCTTCCTTCTGGAATAAATTTTTCTTCCTGAAGCACATATTCTGGAACTTATCGGTAAAAGTCTGTTGTAAACAATATCTTTACTTTGCACTTGTCCTTGGAAGATCATTTTCTCTGGTATCAATTCTACTCTGACAGTGATTTTATTTTCACTTAGTACTTTACAGATACTATTTTATTGTTTTTTCTTCCCCTGCTGCTCTTTATAATGCAGCTATCTATCTAATTCAGGGGTTTTCAAATCATAGTCCCAGCAGCACCAATGTCATTTTGGAACCTGGTGGTAATGCAATTTTTAAAACCTTATTCCAGACCTACTTAATTTAATTTCTATAGTTGGAGCTCAAGAAGATGTTTTATTTATTTTTTTAAATTCCAGAGTAATATGAGGGTACATACAATTAGGTCACATTATGTGCATTTGTAAAGTGTAAGTTGTAGTTGTATCCATGACCCAGGAAGTGTGCCATATACCCACACATTGTTCCAGCTGGATAGGAACCTACTGAGCCCCCTTTTCACTCACCCTTCTTGAATTTGAGTTCCTCTCTCATGTGAGCATGTTGTTGTTAATCTACAAGTTTCAAATTAGTATTGAGTACATGCAATACTTGTTTTTCCATTCTTGTGATACTTAGGAAAATATTCTCCAAATTCATCCATTTTATAACAAAGGATACAAAATCTCCATCTTTTTATGGCTGAATAGTATTTCATAGTATACTATGCCACAGTTTATTAATCCATTCATGTGTTGATGGGCACTTGAGTAGTTTCCACATCTTTGCAATTGTAAACTGGGCTGCTATAAACATTTGAATACATATATCCTTTTGTTAAAATGACTTTTTTCTTTTAGGTAAATACCTAGTGATGAGATTGTAGGATCAAATGGAAGGTTGACTTTTAGTTCTTTGAGGATTCTCCAAACGTCTTTCCACAGAGTCTGTACTAGTTTGCAGTCCCACCAACAATGTAGATCTCTCTGTACCCACACCAGCATCTATTGCTTTGTGACTGTGTAATGTGGGTGGGCTATTCTCTGTGGGGTGAGGTGTTATCTTAAAGTGATTTTGATTTGCATTTCTCTAATATTTAAACATGATGGGCATTTTTTCATGAGTTTTTTGGCAATTCATCTGTCCATGAGAAAAGATTCTGTTCATCTTTCTTGCTCAGATTTGAATAAGATTGTTTGGTCCTTTTTGTTCATTTGCTTGAGTTCTTTGTAGATTCTGGTTATTAGCCCTTTGTCAGATTTGTAGCATGCAAATATCTTCCCCTATTCTGAATGTTGTCTATTTGGTTTGTTGATTGTGTCCTTAGCTATGCAGAAACTTTTTTTTTTTTTTCAGTTTGTGGCCGGAGCTGGGTTTGAGCCCACCACCTCCAGCATATGGGGCTGGTGCCCTACTCCTTTGAGCCACAGATGCCACCCTATGCAGAAACTTTAACTTGATCAGTTCCCATTTATTTATTTTTGTTGTTGTTGTGATTATCTTTAGGGTCCTCTTCATAAATTTTTTCCCAAGAGCAATGTTGTTAAGAGTATTTCCCAAAATTTCTTCTAGAGTTTGTATAGTTTCATGTCTTAGGTTTAAATATTTTATCCATAATAAATTAATTTTTATAAGTGGTAAGACATAGGTGTGGGTCCAGTTTCAACCTTTTACATGTGGCTAACCAGTTCTCCCAGCACCATTTATTAAATAGGGATTCTTTTCCCTAATGTATGCTTTTGTTTGCTTTATCAAAAATCAGATGGTGATATGGGACTGGTTTTATCTCTCTGTTCTCTTCCACAGATCTATGTCTCTATTTTTATGCGAATATCATTCCTTTTTGATCACTATAGACTTGTAGTATAGCCTGAAGTCTGGTACCATGATGCCTCCAGATCTATTCTTATTTTGTAGAAGTGCATTGGCTATTTGGAGTTTTTTCTGGTTCCATAAGAAAAATAGAACTATTTTTTCAAGATCTTAAAGGTATTGTGTCTTTGATTTGATTTTCAGCTTGCCTATTGTTGGCGTATATGAAGGCTACTGATTTGTGAACATTGATTTTGTATCCTGAGACATTGCTGTATTTTTTTATCACTTTCAGAAGTCTCATGGTTGAGTCCTTGAGATTGTCTAAATATATAATATTGTCAGCAAAGAGTGATAGTTTGACCTTGTCTTTCTCCATTCATTTATGCTTAATATCCTTCTCTTACCTGATTGCATTGGCTAAGACTTCCAGCACTATGTTAAATAGTAATGGTGATATGGGCACGTTCTTGCCTGTTTCTAATTCTAAGTAGAAATGCTTTCAGTTTTCTCCATTTAGTATGATACTAGCTGTGAGTTTGTCATAGATGGCTTCTATCAGTTTAAAAAATTTTTTATGCCCATCTATGCCAATTTTCTTAAGTGTTCTTATCAAAAAAGGATCCTGAATTTTGTCAAATGCTCTTTCCACATTTATTGAGATGATCATACCATCTTTGCTTTTACTTCTGTTTATGTGGTAAATTACATTTATGAATTTGCATAGATGGAACCAGCATTGTTACATCCCTGGGATAAAGCCCACCTGGTCATAATACATTATTTTCTTACTGTGTAGTGAATTCTGTTTGCTAGGATTTTATTGAGTATATATGCATTGATATTCATTAATGATATTGGTCTGAAATGTAAAGTGAGGAGGTCCAATATAAGAAAAATTAAAGTTTCAGAAGAATATAGGAAGTAGGGTAAAAGCAATATTTAAAGAAGTAATGGGTGATAGCTTTCCAAAATTAATGGAAGTTGCCAATCCTTAGATTCAGGAAGCCCAAGAATTCCCAATTAAAATGAATAAAAATAAATTTATTTCTAGATTTATCATAGTCTATAGAACGCTAAAGGCAAAAAGACTCAAAAGCAGCCAGAAATAAAAGATGAATACCTTTATCCTTCAAAGGAATAACAATTTGATCACTGGCTTTCAGAGTGTAGTGTAGAAGAGTCACTTGGGGGACTTTTAAAAACACATTCTTACCAAACACCTTCTAATGAAGCAAATGTCACTATGATACCAAAATCAAGAAAGGACTCAACAAAAAAAGAAAACTACAGAACAATATCATTTCAAGGTCTGAAATGACTGATATCCATCTTGAGATCAACTGAAACTGTAGACCTCCATGCTGCAACCAAATACTCAAATACTTTCCAACAAAAGCAGATGAAACAAAGTCATTAAAAGGTTAGTTAACATCAGAATAAACAAGTAGTGTTCCTTTTTTTGAAATTATTAAGTATGTAGTAGTTAGATTTTTAACAAAATAATGTACATTTTTAAGTATATCTAATTGAAGTTTTTGGAATGTGGCCTTATTTGATTACAGCTAAATTAACACAGCCTTTCAATGCAAAAAGGTGGTGAACCAAGTCTATAGACAGGCCAGACATTTTATGTTGGGGTAGGGGATTTTAGGGTGTCTTTAAAGGTCCCCAGAGGTAACTGGTGTGGTTGATTGCTGGGTGAGGTGGCCCTATCTGGCGTCAGGAATGGTCATCTCCCATGGCCAGCTGCCTGTGACACTGCATAGTGTTCCTACATTAAATGTGATTCTGAAAACCACCTTCATTTCTTTTGGTTAATGTTAGCCAGCCCCTAAATCCTAGCTTGGTGCTCATCCAAAGTGCTAAGTTCCTTTGTTCGTGAACTATTTGTTAAAGTGTAAAATGACTTGGGAATTATTCTGCACGAAATGTCAAGTGGCAGAATAAATAACCATTCCCTTCATTAATCCCTATGGGCAGCATCCGTCTGAGAGCTTTGCTTTTCCATAATGAAAATATGTCACCCCTGAATATATGTTTGCGCTATTGAGACTGAACAGTGAAATGAAATGACTTCTCCACTCAGCCGCAAGTGAAATATGGCAGCTGGTGGTGAATGAGGCACCAAGTGCTGTCGGAAGTTGAGACTTGAACTTTGAGAAGCCATAGGGAGGCTAAAATCAGCCAGAGGGGAGGGAAGTGTGTGATTAAAGTGTAAAGCAATTCTCCAAACAAATTCATCTTAATTCCACCCCATTTATAAGAAAAAGCTTCTTTGGGGAGTACAGCTCAGTGTTTAAAAAATATGCGAGGCTTTGTTGTCCTTGAAGCCATGGTAATCTAGGGAAAGCCCAGGGGTGAGGGTTTGATGTGCAGAAGTGGTGTTATTCGGACAGCAAAGAGCACAGGCTGCTGCAAAGAATACAGAATGATAGGACCTCAGAGACCAGCTGGCCCAGCCCATTCATTTCACAGGTGAGAAACCTGAGGCCCAGGCAGGGAAGACACTTCGCCTAAGGAATCAGGGAGCCCAGAAATTCTCACTCAGCAGAGCCCGTACTCAGACTAGCTGCAACAGGACATATAGCTCTCTATCCTCGTCTCTCTTTCACACAGAAGCCAGGAATTTCTTGAGGACAAGGTCTGATTTCCTCCCCACGCAGCACTAGGTACCTGGCAACTGATGACGGTGAACTGATGTATTGCTGGACTTTCCCTAAGGTCTGGGTGTCTTTTTTGTCTGTGTATGTGTGCATGGATGGGCGTGTGCATGAAGTTACCTTCTACTTCACATATATATCTATATTTCATTTTTTTTAAGTCAGAGCACAGAGCCCCACAGCATAGCAGTTAAGAATACAAGCTTTGGAGACCACCCACGTGGAGTTTAAATCCTCACTCCGCCCTTTACCAGGTCTGTGACTTTAGGCAAGTTGTATAGCTTCTCTGTGAAATAGGACGAGTCATTGTATCTGTCTACAGAACTGTGGTGAGACGTCTACAAGATAACATGTATGTAGTTAAGCAGCCGGCAGTCTTAGCATCTAATGATGGCTGTCAGCATTTTTTCTTTCTTTTCATATGAACTCACAACTCTGTCAATTCTCACATAAATTCCATCCATTTGTGACACAACATTCTCCTAGCACAGTTCCATGTTAAGATATTGTTATTCATCCTGGCTTGCAAAAGATGGCTCCAGCCAGTGTTTTTCTCAATGGCAGAAGCGTGTGGACCACTGAGTTGAATGGTTAAGTTGATGTCTTTTTTTTTTCTTTAAATGGTCACATATGAGCAGTTGAGTGAAAGCCACTTTGAGCCCTGGATCCACAAGCCACAGAAATGGCATCACCCAGGTCTCTCTGTCTTAAGAACTGGCCAAAATTTTCACAAGAATTTAAGACTTGGGTTTTAATGAATCTCATTGTTTCTTCTGCCAGAATGTGATTAGTGGTACAGCTTTTTATATTAAGCTCAGATTTCTATGAATAGAATTCAAATTTAAATATGTGGGAAGAAAATATTCTTGTTATATATAATCAAATTGTCTCTAAGTCCTTTTTTTAAAAAAGAAAAAGAGTGAATAGTAAAACTAGGCATAGCAGAGTAGAATAGTAAAATCAACAGGAATGTCAGAAAAAGAGAATCTCTCTGATTTTGGAGATAATGTGTGGTCAGCTGTTTGGTTTCAAGACCCATGGTTCAAAAGCCTTGCAAATCAGTGACTGGTACCAGGTTTACCCTCAGAATGTGTGATCTTCAAACGTATGGACCATAGAAGCCTTAACATTGTAGATGGGTCACCAGGGTTCTTGCACAAAGCCCACATGTTGTGTGAAATGTTCAGAAAGCCACATCAATAGAGACAGAAAGAAGTTTGATATTTACCCAGGAAAGGGGAAAAACTACTAACTGGGCATTAGATTTCTTTGGGGGGGTAATGGAAATGTTCTAAAATTAGATGTGCTATGGTTAAGAACTATGCAAATTTTATAGAGGTCAAACTTAAAATAGGTGGATTTTATAAGAAATTATGCCTCAATAAAGCTGTTTAAAAGATTCAACTTGTATGAACTGATGAAAAATTCAATCTGTGTAAAGGTATTGCTCAAATGTCATCCTTGCTCTGAGGTCTCTTTTTAAAAACTTTCCAGGCTGAATTGATTGGCCAGTCTTGTTTATTCCCATAACTATTTGCTTGTGCTCATAATTCATTCAACAGACAGTAACTGGTCATCTACCACATGTTGAGTGCTAAGGGATGAGAAAGAGCAGGACAAAAGTCATCTTTTGCTCCCCCCCTCCCCCCCAGGTTTTGGTTATTGTGGCAAAATACATGTAACATAAAGTTTACTATTTGTAACCATTTTTAAGTGTGTGGTTCAATGGGGTTAAGTACATTCACATTTTTTACAACCACCACTGCTATCCATCTCCAGAGCTGCCTTATCATCCCAAACTGAAATGCTCTAGCCATTCAGCACGGCCTCCCCATTTCCCATTCCCCCTGCTCCCTAACAACTACTCTTCTGCTTCCTATCTCTATGAATTGACTGCTCTATGTACCTCACATAATATTTCTCCTTTTGTGTTGGTTTTAGTCATTTAGTATAAAGGGTGCATCCATGTTTTAGCATATGACAGAATTGCCTTTCCTTTAAAGGCTGCAAAATATGCCATTGTATGTAGATGTAGTATACCCCGTTGTCTTTATCCATTCATCCCTTGATGGACATTTGGGTTATCATCATCTCTTGGCTATTGTGAATGATGTTGCTATGAACAATGGTGTATAATATTTGTTCAAGCCCCCATTTTCAATTCTTATGAATAAATACCTTGGGGTTAAGTTGCTGGATCCTATGGGGTATTCGATGTTAACTTTTCGAGGAAGTGCTTTCTGCGATGGCTTTACCACTTTACGTTCCCACCAGCAATGCACAGGTATTCTAATTTCTGCACACTGTTGTCTTATTTTTATCAATTTATTTGAGAATAGCCACCTTAAATGGTGAGAGTGGTACTTTATTGTAGTTTTGATTTGCATTTTCCTAATGATTAGTGATGGTGGGTATTTTTTCATGTGCTTAATGGTTGTTCGAATATACCCATGTTCTTTGGAAAATGTCTATTTGAATCCTTTGCCTGCTTAAAAATTCAAGTGGGTTTTTTGAGTTATCAGATTTCTTTATGTATTCTTGATAGTAAACCTTTATCAGATATGATCAGCTTATAGTTTCTCCTATTCCATGGGTTGCCTTTTAATTCTATTCATAGGGTTCTTTGATGTGCAGATACATTGTAAATTTTTATTAAAATTTCTAATTTATTTCTATTTTCTTTTTTGGCCTGTGCTTTTGGTGTTATAGTCAAAAAAATCATCATCAAATTCAATGTCATGAAGCTTTTCTTTCCTCTATGAGTTTGTTGTTTATTTATTTATTTTGAGATAGAGTCTCACTTTGTTGCTGTCGGTAGAATACTGTGGTGTCATAGCTCACAGCAACCTTAAACTATTGGGCTGAAGCAATCCTCTTGCCTCAGTTTTTCTACTTTTAGTAGAGACAGGGTCTCTCTCTGGCTCAGGCTGGACTTGAACTCCTGTGCTCAAGCAATCCACCTGCCTCTCCCAGAGTGCTAGGATTACAGACGTGAGCCACTGCACCCAGCCTTGTCTATGACTTTTATATTAATAGTTTTAGCTCTTACATTTAGGTATTTAATCCTTTTTGAGTTAATTTTTATATGTGATATAAAAAAAGGTAAGGATACAATTTTATTATTTTGCATGGGACATCCAGTTTTCTCACCAAAATTTGTTGAAAAGACTGTTTCTCTCCATTCAACGTGAGGGCTCATTTGTGGGCTCTTTATTCAATGAGACTGTTTGTACGCCAGTACTGCACTGTTTCAATTACTATAGCTTTTGTTGTAAGTTTTGAAATCAGAAACTGTAGTCTCTGACTTTGCTCTTTTTCAAGATAATTTTGGCTATTCAGGGTCTCTTGAAATTCTGTTTGAATTTTTTTTTTATTAATTGATCTCTGTATACATTAATGCAAACATGGGGTACATTGTGCTGTTTCATATACAATTTGAAACACTTTCATCAGGCTGGTTAACATAAATTTCATGTCATTTGGTTAATCATTGTATCAACAC